>PVIH01015579.1:0-12726 GCA_004025045.1 Sigmodon hispidus | reverse complement strand
GCCGGTTGTGGTGGCGCACGCCAGTAGGATTTGCTGAAGGAGGCAGTTGCTTCTTAAGACACAGCCTCTGGAGAGCTCCATCAAGTGCTGCTCCCTAAGACACAGCCTTCTGAGATTGCCATCACAAGAGTGACTTCCTGAGACACAGACTCTGGAGAACTTCTTCAAAAGAGTTTTAGCTGATGATATCAATTTCTGCCTCCAAGTTCTCCAGAAGCTCCAATTGCACCAAAAGTACCTACTAGACCAAAGACAGCTAGCTGAAACACAGATACCACTTTTACCAATCAGAGGAGAGATGGGTAGAATGCCAGTGCAAAAATTCACTCAACAACAAAAAGAACAATATGGCACCAATAGAACCTAGTAGTTCTACAACAGTGAGACCTAAAGATTCCAATAAAAAAGAAGGAAAGAAAAATGACTATGAATATTATTATAAACATAATAGAGGCTTTAAAATAGGAAATTAAAGAAGAAAGGAAAAACTCTCATAATAAAGCAGAGGAAAAGACAAGCAAAACTTTGAAGGAAACAATAAACTTCTTTAAAAATCTAGAGAACAAAGAAAAAGTAAACAGACAGGTGACAGAAACAGTTTAGACTTAAAACTTGAAATAGAAGCACTAAAGAAGACTCAAAACAAGGGAATAGTGGAAATAGAAAATTTGAAGAAATGAACTGGAACTACAGATGCAAGCATAACCAACAGAATGCAGGAGTTGGAAGAAAAAATATCTGGAATGAAAGATTCAATAGTGAAAAAAGATATATCAGTTAAATTAAAACCTGAAAACCAAAAATCCTAACAAAAGATCCAGCAAGTATGTGACATGATAAAGAGCACAACTCAAAACAGTAGGAATAGAAGAAGAGGAAAAATAGTAGCTCAAAGACATAGAAAACATATTCAGCAAAATCATAAAAGAAAACATTCCCAACCTAAATGAGAAAATGCCTATGAAGGTACAAAAACATCAAGTAGACTAGATCCTCAAAAGAAGGTCTGCTTGCCTTATAATAATCAAATTACTATATGTACACAACAAAGAAAAATTTTAAAAGCTGCAATGGAAAAAGGCCAAATAACTTGTAAAGGCAGACTTGTCAGAATAATACTTAACTTTTCAATGTAGACTAGAAGGTCCCGGGCAGATGTTATAAAACCATAGGAGATCACAGATACCAGCTCAGATTACTATACTCAGGAAAACTATTAATCACCATAAATGGAGTAAACAAGATATTCCATGAGAAAACCAGATTTAAACAATTGCTTTCCACTAATCCAGCCCTACAGAAAGCAATAAAAGAAAATTCCAACATAACAAAGCTAAAAAAGCTAAATCTAACATGAGGCCACCACCAATAAAGGATCCCACAGAAGCTAAACCCAAAGAAGGGAAACACATGCACACACTGTCATCAAGAACAACAGGAATTAACAAACACTGGTCACTAACATCTGTTAATATCAATGAACCCAATTTATCTATAAAAAGACACAGGATGTGGAAACAGGATCCATCTTTTTGCCGAATACAATAAACACATCTCAACTTCAAATACAAACACTGCCTCAGAGTAAAAGTTGTCAAAAGACTTTCTAATGAAATGGACTCAAGAAACAAGCTGGAATATCTATCATAATGTCTAACAAAATAGACTTCAAACTAAATTCAAACAAAAGAGATCACAAAGGACATTACTTATTTATCTCAGAAGAAATCCATCAAGAAGAAACCTCAATTCTGATGATTTATTGCCCATATACAAGGGCAACCACATATGTAAAAGAAACATTACTAAAGCATAAACCTTACATCAAATTCCACAAAGTAATACTGGGAGATTTCAACATCCCACTCTTATCACTGGTTAGGTCTACCAGACATAAACTAAACAGAGAAATAAAGGATCTAACAGATATTATGACCCAAGTGAACTTAACAAATATGTAGAGATCATTCCATCCAAATACCAAAGAATATACCATCTTCCTAGCACCCCATGGAACTTTCTCTAAAATTGACCACATATACAGATATAAAACAAATATGAATAAATGTAGAAAAAATCATAATAACCTCCGGTGTCCTATCAGATCACCATAGTCTTATATTAACAGTTCAACAAATACACAAACTACACAAAGCCTAGTTACTCATGGTAACTGAGCATTTCTCAATTGAACTACTTCTAGATCAAGGAAGAAGAAATTAAATACTTCCTAGAATTCATTGAAAATGAAACCACATCATGCACAAACTTATGGGACAAAATAAAAGAAGTGCTAAGAAGAAAACCCATAGTACAAGTTGCCTACATAAGAAAAAAATGGAGAATTCTCACACCAAAGACTTAACAGCATAACTAAAGGCTGTAGAGCAAATAGAAGCAAACTCATCCAGAAATAGAAGATAGTAAATAATCAAACTCATGGTTGAAATTAATAAAAATGAAACCAGAACAATACAGGAAATAAATTGAAGAGTTGATTCTTTGAGGTCAGTAAGATAGGAAAAACACTTATCCAAACTAAATAAAGTCAGAGAGAAAATATGCAAATTAACAAAATCAGAAATGAAATGGGAACATAACAACAGACACCAAAAAAATCCAGACACTCACGAGGTCATACTTTGTATATCTGTACACCACAAAATTTAAAAACCTAAAAGAAATAAACAGCTTTCTGTACAATTACTCTTTTTTAAAATTAAATCAAGACCAGATAAATGAAGTAAATAGAAACATAACCACTAATGAGATAGAAGGGGATATTAAAATACTCCCAAGCAAAAAGAGCCCATATGACTTCTGTGCAGAATTCTACTAAAATTTCAATGAATTAATAACAATACTCCTCAGATTGTTCCACACAATAGAAACCAAAGTAACATTACCAAATTTTTTTATGAAACTACAGTCACCTTGATACCCAACCCATACAAAGATGTAACAAAGAAAGAGAATTACAGACCAATCTCCCTCATAAATATTGATGCAAAAATACTCAATAAAATACTGGCAAAGTTAATTTAAGTACATATCAAAAATCATCTACTTATAATAGCAAGAACCTGAACACAACCTAGATGCCCCACAAATGAGGAATGAATTAACAAACTGTGGTACATCTACACAATGGAGTACTATCTATGCAGCAGTATGAAAAAGTAATACACTAAAATTTGCAGGCATTTGGATGGATTTGTAGAATATCCTCCTTAGCGAGTTATCACAAACCTTGAAAGCTAAACAGGGGACGTACTCACTCATTAGTGGACTTTAAACAAAGAGCAAAGCACACTGAAGCTGCAAACCACAACCACTGAACAGCTTGGGATCTGATATGCCTTGGACTGGCTGGCACCTTGGAGCCAAGTCCCTCCAGAGTTACACCTGACCAAGTCTTGACGTTGAGGTAAGAAAAGTGGATCTGCCTGGAGTGGATGTTCAACTAAGCCACCTTGGGACCTTAGGACCTCCTGCCCTTTCTGTGCAGGAGATGAGGAGAAGTGGAAAAGAGAAAGTGACTGGGAGGGCCAGGAGGGGGAAGGGAGTCTGAACAAGGGGTTACCTGGATAAAAAATGAGACTTCATTCAAAAATTAAAAATAAAATAATCTATGTTCGACCTCATTTAAAGCTTTATTTATTATTAATTATAGATCATTATAAAATAATGGTGCCACGAGTTTTATTTGTCATGCAAATACATTAGTATATTGAAAATAATAAACGGCTATTTTAAACTGTTGAGAAAATATTGAAAAAAGAAAATGTATGGGGTGACAAGTCAACAAAATGAAAACCAGATCAACAAGTAGAGTCAGTTCTTTCTATTAAATGTTAAGATTGGTCTAACAAGGCAGATGGAGAGAATACAAAGGTCACCAACAATGTAACTAAAAAGGGAATATCTACTCATGAACTCTAAATATAAATCAGAGCCTAAAAATATACAGATATTACATTAGCAATAATATTGAAACCTCAAGTGAAGTAGAAAGAAATTACTAGCAAACACAGCTTTATTTATTTGCTCAAGAAACAATATGAGGCATATTGCTTATTAATGAAAATTGTGGGATAAAGAAAATAGAAGGAATGAACATAAGGTAAGTTTTCAAAGATAGAGACTTATTCAGTTTCACATGAACTTGTCCAGATAAAAAGCAAAAAATAATTTCTAAGATAGTCTACAAAATTACCATGTTACAAAACCAACTGAAATAAAAAAGCAAAATCCTCTCTGGCAGGCAGACAGACTTTAAGGAAATTTTTATACTAGACATTTTCAATAAACAACTGTCTCATTGCCTTATTAATATCATCACTTCCTCCCTCAACAAGTTTTGACTTGAGTTTCTTAATTTTTCTGTCAAATTTTTAGTGATTAAAAAATTTAGTTCAAATATTAAGAAAATAATTAGTACTAAGCTGATAAGTACATTCTAAGAAGAATCCCAAGCCCATAAATTAGATTATACTTAAGAAATCAGGTGATGGATTGCAGCCCAGGCAGGTGCCAGTGCTGGAGCCCCAGCACCAGGCTGACTTGGAGCTGAAGCAGGAGCCTGAGCTTCAGCCTACACCAGGCCTGGGCAGGGGCTCGCAGGACTGGGATGCTGGCAATTGTGGCACCCGAGAACCCAGCAGCTGAGCGGTGACCTCCAGCCCCACACGCAGTTACTTGGACCAAGTATGCAGCTACCACTCCAACCTGAGCCCCTTAAGATCTGCTTGCTACAAACGCACAGCTCAAGATCCAGAGCAATCCAGCTTCTAGACCATAGCCCTCCCTGCTGCTACAGCACACAGGGACCCCCCACGCCTAGGACAGCAAGATCAGATCTTCTTGCCAGCAAGAAGCTGAGGGCACCCTAAAGCCCCAGGACCCAGGCAACCAAGCCACTTGCAATGCCATCCGCATCCTGGGTCATGGTGGTGGTGGTGCCCTGAGCCTGTCTTGTGCAGGGCTGATGAAGACAGACATGGCACCTAGTCCCCCTGAGATGGCATCCCACGGCCCTAGCCCAGGGAGAAGATGAGCATGTGCTGCCCTGATCCTGAACTGCTCCACTTCCTGCCTTGCAGTGGGCTGGGGGCTTTCCCTGTACAAGGTGCAGTTGTGCCCACCCCTTCTCACAGAAGACATGCAGGATCTGATACTGGCTGCCAGAGATGTCACCAAGACTATGATCTCCTCCAGTTGCTGGGTAAAGGAACCTAGGGGAAGGTTGACCTGGTGGCTTACAAGGGCACAGGAACCAAAATGATTCTGATATTTGTGAATAAGAGCAAAACAAAGCTGAAGAAATTTCTACTTGAGTTGAGCACCACCAACAGCCCCTCATGTAGCCCCTTCATCATCAAGGTGTTTGATGTGGTCTTCCAGATGGAGGAATGCTATGTCTTTGTCCAGGTGTATGCACCTGCTGGCGACCTGTTTGACATCATCCCTCCTCAGGTGGGGTTCCCTGAGGACATGGTGAAGGAGGGTGTGCAACAGCTGGGGCTGGTGCTGGACTTTATGCACAGCAGGTAACTGGTGCACCATGACATCAACCCCGAGAACGTGCTGCTGTTTGACCCTCAGTGCTGTCATGTGAAGATGGCCGACTTTGGCATGACTCGGAGCATGGGCTGTGGTGTGAAGTGTGTGAGCAGTACCATACCCTACACAGCACCCGTTGTGTGTCTGACAGGCCATGCTCATGATTTTGCAGTGGAGACAGGTGTGAAAGTGTGGGTGTTGGGTGTGCTTATCTTCTGTGTGCTCACCAGCAACTTCCCCTGGGAGGCTGCTTCTGGAGCCTGTGCCTTCTTTGAAGAAGAGTATTTGCTCTAGCAGCAGGGCTGCCTACCGGTCCTGCCATCCCAGTGGTGCTGCTTTACTGAGCCTGTGCTGAGTACATTACAGTGGCTTCTAGCTCTGGAGCCTGAGCTGCATGGGCCAGCCAAAGAGGTCTTCAGCTTCCTCAAGCAGGAGCTCACATCTGTCCTTAGGAGGCAGCACATTGTGCACTCAAACCACCCAGGGACCGACTGCTGGGCCACTGAGCCTTGAGACTCCTGCACTGCTGAAGGGCACCATGCTCACCTAGAGTGGCAGTGGCTCCCTGTCTTACCCCCCTAGTGTGGTACCCGTGCCCATGCCTGAGGCACTACTGACAGCCTTGCAGACAAGAGCAAAGGGCAGGTGGTCTGGCCAAGGCCATCGAAAGCTGCATCTGAGCAGCACAGCAGCCTTGGGGAAGCCACAAGTACTCTGGTCCAGAACTGGGAACAAGGAGCAGCCACTGTTGGAGGAAGGGGATGGTGTAGACTAGGAGGCCCAGACACCGGGGTCGGTGGTTGACTGATGACATAGTTAGCAGGTGACCATGTGTGTTGCCTGCCTCAGCCCAGAGGAGCCAAGGCCCCTGAAAAAGGCTGGGAGCTTGTGGGCCAGACTGAGCTCTGGAACCTGGACACTCCTGGTGCTTCACACCCCTTGGCAGATCATTCTAAAATCTTTCATCCAAACCTGGCACAGAAAGTGGTCTTTGGTCTTGGGCAGAGGTGGGTATGAGACCCTTAGAAACTGGCTGGGGACTGGCACTGGGTTAATAACAGTGGTGCCCAGGAGGTCAGAGGAAGAGGTTATGTGCTCTAAATGTAGCAAGTGTGCAGGCACAGACCCGGTTAGGTTATTAGCGATATCCGCTCACCCTCTCCTGCTGAAGGGGACTTTCCACCCAGAAAGGAGGGCTGTTCCTGTGGCCACAAGGCTATAGGGAACAGAACTCCAGTAGGTGCCCTTCCTGGGGTTAGAGGAACAGATGGCAGGGGAAAAGGATGCTTGGCATGCCTGTGTCCTTAGGGCAAGGCCGTGCATTTGTAGCCCAGCTGCTACTTCCTTGGGCACTCAATAAGCAGGGAAACTATTGTGCCAGTTATTCCTGGGCTTTTGTCAGATTCACATGTATAAGGCTCAGTTCTAGGCCAGTATCCTTGCAGGGAGGAACACATCCATAGATGGGACAGGAAATTGTTAAAGTTGAGAGAGTGTGATGTGTTGCTGGTGACTTGAGTAGCCAGACACCTCATCAGGAAGCTGCCAAGAGCCAGGCCTATGTTTTACCATACTCCTCAGGGAATTCCAGGAGACACCTGCTGTTGGCTCAGGTTCTTAGGCAGAAAAACAGGAATTCACCTTGCCTGGTTCTCATTTGGGATCCCTACTCAATGTGGAGGCTTAAAGAACCCCTGTAGTAACCTGAACACAAGGAGTCTGTGCCTTCTGCTGGGCACTACCCAACTGACCTGCCTGGGTCCATCCAAAAGTTCTGGGTTACTCTAGGAGGCTGGATGGCTGGCTATGACAGGTACCAATGATCACTCAACCTGAAGCTCCATCTCTCTACTCTCTTCCCACCACAAAGGGCTATAGGTCTCCCTGCCCTGCCTGAGTCCGGTTTACAAACTATGGTTGTCCAGGGCCTGGTCCCACTTTCCTGGGGTGCCACCACTTTCCTAGTTGACACAGGGCACACATATGCCAGGTAAGAAGAAAACCCCTCCATCTGCCCAAAGCAGAATCTCACTGCCTTGGCTCACCTGGGGCCATCAGGCCTACCTTCCCAGCCACTACTTCCCCTCTTGTCTTAGGCCTCTCTACCCTGATCTGCAATAACAAGGAAGAGACATTCCACATCTCACATGTGTCCTCTCTCTGTTGAGACTCTGTGTGGGAAGCCCCTCCCTTGTAGTATCTAGGATGATTATCCTCTGAAGAGACTTTAGGTACATAGCCCAGCCCCATTGTTCTGAGGTGGCAGCCCGCTTGGCCATAAACCAGACTCAAACTGGGTCAGGCTCCACTCATGGCTCCTACCCCTGTTAAAGTCTCAGTTGGTTCAGTTGTGACCCCTTCTCCCTTAGGAGAAGTGTTGGTTACAGATGCTTAAAATTTGTCAATGTTGAAGAAACAAAACAACATAATAATAGCAAAAAATTACTAACATCATAGTCGTGGAGATTTAGAAGACAGAAACCACACAAGAAACCTCCCCCTTTTCTTTCCTTTATTTGTTTTTCCATCACAAATAAGACTTTTATTTGTCACTATTAAAAATCTGGATTTCAAACAGATTCTTGGACTGGTGGTTCATATCCATCAGCTCGTTCATTTAGCACCTGTCTCAGCTCCAGTAGTTTTTCCAGAACTACCACCCTCACCGTGGAGCTCCATGAGTTTTCCCAACTCAAACTTAGGTTTCTTCAGCATGTTTAATTTTCTAATGAAGACATCATGAAGAGGATAAATGGACTGGCAAGCCTTTTCTATGTCTTTCCCAATGCTGTCTGGAATCAATTTATTAACCACTTCAAGTCATTTGTCTGCACTTCTCAGGTCATGATTTCCATCATCTTCTTCCGGATCTGGTGGACCTGCTGATACTGTGCATAGGAAGTCTTGCATATCTGGTTGTTTCGGTTTTTTAGTGAAACCCACACAGAACAGACAGAGCAAATAACTATGAGTTGTCTTGACGTCAACGTGAGCTTCAATCATGGTCTACCACTTTTTGACCATGGAACACATTTTGTCCCAGGTGAGATCCGAGCCATGGAAGTTAGTCAGACAGTTTTTGCCCAGAACATTCTCAGTAATTAGCTTGAATTTTCTAAATGCAACTTCATCATTTTGTAGATCAGCAAGGCTCACTTCAAACACCCAACCCTTGAGGCCATCAAATGCAATTTTGGTTCCTTGGGTCCTTATGACTTGTGTTTTCCCGATGTTCCTAATGTTGAACATAGCCGGAGCTTTCACATCATACCAATCTTTCTTTAAAAATGAATCAACCCTTTCTTCTTGGCTCCCTTCTTCGTCAGGCACTTGTTCTTGCCAACCACCATGGTGCTGCAGGGAAAGCCAAAAGGGTGAAACCTCCCCCTTTTCAATTTTTCTGTGAAAGTATAGCTTGTTTGTGTACACATCCATATGTGGATGTCTCTGTCTCACCTCAGGGAAGGCCAGATCATCTATTGACACCTGTCTCAGCCTGTGTGGCCCTCACACTGCCCCTGTCCTTTGGTGTTTCCCAGGGGTCCCTTTGAGCTGGCTTATGGGGTGTAGGGGAGTTCCCTGGATGGAAAGTGGGGCTTTCAGTTAAAGGTCTCCTGTCAGGTCCTGTGAGCAGAGAGCCCTATGGCTGTGTAATGCTCCCTGAGCACACAGTACAGTGCTGGTGGTTGATATTTCTTTAAGCCTGGGGCATGGCTTGTGTTGAACCCAAGCCCCTTAGCCTCATGCTCCTGTCTTGCCTCCCCTACCTACCCCATGTGTTTGTAAATACTCTGGCATCCTTTGGCCTTGAGGAGGTTTTTAAATGTGTAATTTACTTCTCTTACTATGACAATTGCTATAAAATAAAAATTTAGAAAAAGAAATAAATCAATGGATGGAGGATTATTAACTCTATGCAAATAATAGTATTACTTTTTTGCTTTTTTAGTATGAAATATTTCATTTGGAAGAGTATAGGCTAAATATCCACACCCTTACATCTGAAGTTACATTCACTTTTCCCTTCCTCTCTTTCCTTATTCATCCACATATATGTGGGGGTCTTGCTATGTTGCTCACACTAGTCTTGAGATCCTGGGCTCAACTGACAACTTATTCTATAAAGTGGCAGGGACTAAGTATGTATAACTATGACCAACTACCCTGATAATTTTCTAGCATGTCCTAGAGAATAGTTTGTTGTAAATATTTTCTGTATAGTCTTAAAGCAAGAAGTAAACACATAAATCACATATACTGATATATTTCATCTTTACATGTGTAGTTCAAGAGCACATGTCATCTTCCCAAATGAATTCACTTCTTGATTACAAGCTGGTCCAATTTCTGAAAATCAATTTTATCTGTTGTCTTTAAAATAAAACTTGGCACTTAAATTTTTTTAAGTTATTGGGAATGTAAGAGTTTTTACATTTATATTAATAAAGGATACTAATATCATTTTTCTTTTGAAACAAAAAAAAGGCATCATAGGGAATAATCACCTTGAGCATATACATACACTTCCGATTTCCAAGAATGTTGTGGAAGATACACTTTGTGTCTTTAACATTTGAACTGAGTAAAAAACAAAACCATAGTTTAGAATAAATCAAATTACTGTAAAGTAAAAAGGGTTTCAGCTTACAATTAAAAATATTTTTTCTCCATTTATTTGTTCAAAGGTAAGTGCAAGACTGGTTATATTGGCAAAATAATAATAATAATAATAATTATAATAATAATAATAAAATAATCCTGTAATTTCAGCATCAGTACCTGTACACCATGCTTTAGCTTTCTGCAGTAGCAACACAAGCTTCTTGGCAAAGTTGATGGCATCTTCTGGTGACAATATTTCTAGGTGAAAAATGTTGTCACATTATTGACTATAACCCATGCTTCCAGTATGGTCCCTCAAAGAAACACAATGTCTGCATAAAAACAAAAACACTCTCAACATTCAAGCCAATCATACTTTTAAAATTAACAAATATAACTACAACAAGTTTAAGTAAACAGATGAAAAATCAAACAAAACCCCCAGCATAAACCTCTTAGAGAGCCCATTAATTTCTCTAAGTGTACAAGTGGGGGCTGGATCTAAAGATTTATAGGGCTGTAAAATCCATTCTGTTGTAAGATACAAAGTCATCCATGTGCACATGAAAACAAATATAACTACAGTCACACATGAATCAGGTAACATTTAGGTTGTAACTAAAGCATTGGGCTTTACTAAGTCTGGACTTACCCTTCGGATCCCACTCCACCTAAAGGAACACCTGACTCACTCCTGAGGGAGGGGGGACAAAACTGGATCTGCCAGGAGTGGAGACTGAACTAAGCAATATTGGGTCAGTGGGACCATGGGACTGTCTGCTGCCTCACCAGGGAGGGGATGGGGAGTTGTGGAGAAGAAAAAATGACCTGATGTGGCGGGAGGGGGAAGGGACCTTGAATAAGGATATACAGGGATAGAAAGCATGACTTCTTTGTTCATAATAATAATGCAAAAAATTATACAGGAAAAAACAGACAAATTTCCAAAACTGCATTGCTAAAAATATTTTTTATGTTTCATGTATTTTAGGGAAAAGAGAAGTTTTGTTACTGTATGAGTTTTTTGTTATCTATTCTGAACGTTTTGCTTTTATATATAATGTTTATTGATTTTCAAAAAACAATTAAAAAAGAAAAATAGCTTTGTTAGCAGTTGATACTGATTGTGTCTCAGTTATTAAAATATTCTATTATTTATTTTAAAATGATAGGTATATGGTAGTTTCTCCCAGATTGTTTTAGTTCTGTTGAAATATTCAGATATATCTGCGCTTGGTTGCTTTTGCTTTTGCTTTTGCTTTTGCTTTTGCTTTTGCTTTTGCTTTTGGTGGGGACCTTCTACCCAGGTCCCAAATAAGTCACAGGCACAAGCTTATTCTTAATTATAAATGCCTAGCCTTAACTTGATTCTTTCTTGTATGCTTTTCTTAAATTATTTTGTCTACCTTTTGCCCCTGATGTGTTTCTTTTCTTACTTCTGTAATCTTTCTTTTCCTGTGACTGCTGGGAGCTGCATAGCGTAACCCCGATGCTCTTCACCTGCGTTTCTCTCACTCCTTCTGTGTCTCCCAGATTTCTCTTCCTAGTCATTCCCTCTGCATGACAACCCCACCTACCCTTTTTCCTGTCTTCAATTGTCTGTTCACATCTCTATTAGACCATCAAGTATTTACACAGCAAAACAATACATCTTCATATAGCTAAACAAATGCAACATAAAAATGCAATACATCTTTGCATCATTAAACAAATGTAACACATCTTAAAATTATATCCTGCAGCATATATTTAAAAGACAAATATTTATTAATGTTTAAAAATATCTTACTGTGGTTAAGAGTAAAATTTCTGTGATAGTCTGTCCAAAAGAAATGCACTTTTATAGCTTTCAATAAAATAGGCTTTAAAAATGAAAAAAAAACCAGCAAATATGCTGATCTCACTGTGTTGGATAGGGAGATGAGCATAGGAATTCAGAGGGCACATGTGACACCTTTGAAACACCAGATGTTATTTCTATGCCATCTAATTCTAAGTTATAACTTCTTTAAGTACATTAGATGAGGCACAGTGTCTTGGGATGTGATTTTAGTTATCCCTTCTCCATAAAATGTGCACACATAGACCTATCACAGTGATTGACACAAAGTATTCTAGGCAGTAAGAACAATGCAGTGAAATACAGACACCTATGCCAAGAAAGCTTGAGTTATGTAAGCAAATACACATGTGAGTGTCTAAAGGAAGTAAATCCTCAGGAATGGAGATAATGATTATGGTTGCTAAGGAATAGGATGTGGAGATATTTATGTTAGTTGATTAATTTTAATTATCAATTCAGTTGTAATTAATTACAACTAATATATGTCACGGCAATAGTGTGGACGTTGCTAGACCTACAGCATGTTTACTTAGATGGTCAGGGAAATCTTAGGTGCTAAGTGAAATGTACCACTGTTCCCAGTGGTTAAGGAAAAAGGGTGGTGGTAGGAACAGATGGCTTAACAAATGCTGACAGAATGATATTTTTCTCAAGAGCTAAATACAATTTTAACAGCATTTAATACCAGCAGCAGTCACAAAGACGCCTGAACTTTCCCA
>PVIH01015578.1:0-49071 GCA_004025045.1 Sigmodon hispidus | reverse complement strand
CATGTTAGAATACACCCAATAGATAGGTGTCTTCAACCACTTCATAGACTGAGAGAATATGGCATTCAAGATTTTGTTATCTCAAATTTGGCCTTGAGAGACATGACAACTCCTGGCATCACCATTCCTTTCTCAAGGTGGTGTTGAGCATCACAGACATCTTGCAAAGAGATTGTTTAGTTTGGCGAATAATGGCCTGCACTTGTGCCACTGGATCAAAGGACTGCACTTGCGCCCACTGCTGTCAGCGTGCTCACTGTCCGAAATGGACCTGCAGGATGAAGGATAGAGACTGCGGAAGCCTGCCTAGACAGGATAAGATGGTCCTACCAAAAAATATCCTGCTTCTATGGAAACTTGTCAGATATCCTAGGCCAGTAGCCACAAGGATGGATGCTCCCGCTATACAGAGAAGTGGTGGATGACTGTCCAGATAGTTAACTGACGTTGTCTTCTCCTAAATTCTGGAAGTTACTTCATGATTCCAACTTTAGATATATATTTTCCTTCTCAGGTCTTGATGGTGTTGAAGATTAGATAGTTGAGGTTGTTATTACTTCACATTTCAGCAAAGACACTCAAGTGTTAGAACTCTATTGTTTAAGATAAACAGCCTTAAAGCAATCATTGTGCATTTTCTCATATCAACATTTTAGATATTAAATTTTACTTTGTAGTTGTTGTTTGTTAGCAGTAGTTTGACCTCACTTATGTTAGTACCTTTCTCTTTCCCAGACACTGTCTTATGATGATCCCTATAGTATGTAGTTTTATACCTAGTTTAGAACCTTCCTATTTAGACAAAACGGGGAGATGTAGCGGGAAATCAGGAACTGTATATGTGAACGATCGTGACATAGGACTAGAGACGAGCTGGCCATGGTTAACTGAAAAGGATTCCGGAAGTAGACCTTCGAGGGAGGGGACCAGGACAGGAAGTCGTCATTCTCTCACGAGAGTTCCCCGACCGAGTGCGCAGTTCACTCCAGCTGCCCGGGAGTTCGGAAGTACGGCGTGGGGATGAAGAATCTTCCTTAGAAAGGCTCTGGCGCGCTGCAACCTCATCCTGTCATCTTTTCCTAAAACCAGCTCTGTTTTGTAAGCTATTTTCTCCAAATAAACCCTGTTTAAAAACATATCTCAGGGCGGGTTTCTACCGCGACAGGATTGCCAAAACAATTTTACTCAACAAAAGAACCTCAGGAGGTATCACCATTCCTGGCTTTGAGTTATACTATAGAGTTACAGCAACAAAAACAGCCTGGTACTGGCATAATAACAGACCTGTGGATCAATGGAATAGAATTGAGGATCCAGACATTAACCCAAAAACCTATGAACACCTGATCTTTGACAAAGAGGCCCACAATATTCAATGGAAAAAAGATAGTAATTTAACAAATGGTGTTGGCATAGCTGGATGGAAGTGTGTAGAAAAATGCAAATAGATCCAAGCCTGTCACCCTTCACAAAACTCAAATCCAAGTAGATCAGAGATCTCAACATAAACCCAGCCACATTGAACTTGATAGAAAAGAAAGTGGGAAGTACACTTCTACGAAATGCCACAGGTGACCACTTCCTAAATATAACAGCAGTGGCACAGACACTAAGACCAACAATCAATAAGTGAGATCTCCTGAAGCTAAGAAGCTTCTGTAAAGCCAAGGACACTGTCAATAGGACAAAAGGACAGACTACACAATGGGAAAAGATTTTCACCAACCCTACAAGTGATAGAGGACTGTTCTCTAAGATATATAAAGACCTCAAGAATCTATAGCCCAAAACCTTAAATTACCCAATCAAAAATGGGGTTCAGATCTAAAAAGAGAATTCTCAGCTGAGGAATTATGAATGTTTTAAAGGCACCTGAAAAAGTGCTCATTATGTTTAGCCATCAGAGAAATGCAAATAAAAACAACTTTGAGATACCACCTAACACCTGTTAGATTGGCTAAGATAAAAGGCACAGATGACAGCCTATGTTTGAGAGGATACGGATCAAGGGGAACATTACTCCATTAGGTGGGATTGTAAGCTTGTCAAGTCACTTTGGAATGCAATATGGCGGTTTCTCAGAAATCTGAGAATCAATCTCCCCAAGGACGCAGCAATACCACTTCTGGGTGTATACCCTAGAGGTGCACAGTCATATTCCAAAGATATTAGCTAAACTATGTTCATAGCAGTGTTATTTGTAATAGCAAGAACTTGGAAACAGCCTAGATGTCCCTCAACCAAAGAATGGATTAACAAGCTATGGTACATGTACACAATGGAGTACTATGCAACAGTAAGAAAAAATGATATCCTAAAATTTGCAGGCAAATGGATGGACTTGGAGAATATCCACCTGAGCAAGGTATCACAAACTCAGAAAGATTAGCAGGAGATGTACTCACCCATTAGTAGTCTCTAAACAAACAAACAAGAAAAAAGCCAAGCATGCCCAAACTGCAAACCACAACCACTGAACAGCTCTGGATCAGAAACACCCTGGACTGACTCCTTGGTTCCCACTCCCCTTATAAGAACACCTGACACTCTTGAGGGGAGAGGGGAGAATGCTGGATCTGCCAGGAGTAGAGCCTGAACTAAGCATTATTGGGTCAATGGGACCATGGGACTGTCTTCTGCCTACCCAGGGACGGGATGGGGAGTTGTAGAGAAGAAAGAATGACCTGATGTGGCGGGAGGGGGAAGGGACCTTTATTAAGGATATACAAGCATATAAAGTGTGACTTCTTTGAAAAGAAAAGATAAAGATAATGTTGGGTGGGTGGGCAGGGAATGGATCTGACAGGTCTTAGGGGAAGGAAAAGAATAGGATGAAAAATATGTTATATATGATTCTTAATAAATAAAAATATACAAAAAGAAAAAAGAATGAAAAGAAAAAAAAAGTTGTGTGTTCTTCTGGGGAAGAAAATCTCTAAGCAAAAGCAATAAAATACAGGACAATCTTTGTTACCTTTTCACTTCTTAATTTCTGAAAATGGACATGACTTCTCAAGTTGAAAATTATACTTATGTGTGAATGATAAAAGATGAGGGTCAGTTCAGATTCCCATTCTGGAAACTGGTGCTGTCTGCAGAGTGTGTACCCACACACTCTGTAGCTAATGGAGGAGATAAACTCTGACTGCAATGGTCCCCCCAGCTGCTGTGGAGGAAATTTGCAAGGCTACCCACCTCCAACTGAGTAAACAGATAAGGACTGGGGATCCTGAAGGACAGACTCAAACCCCACCCAGATGTGAGGAGGGGTCAGCAGGCCCTAGTGCCTGTATCCCTGCCAGGGAGAGTTGAGCTCCAGTCGGATCAATATCCAGTTCCTGGACCAAGTGCTGTCTGCAGAGCATGTGCCCACCCACTCTGTAGCAGATGGAGATAAACTCTGACTGCTATGGTCCCCCGAGCTGCTGCTGAGGGAATTTGTACGGCCGCCATTCCGCCTCCAATTGGCCAAACAGAGAAAGATTAGAGACTGGAAATTCACTCCCTTGTCTGCTGCCTGCCCACAGAGGGGATGGGGAGTTGTGGAGAAGAAAAAATGACCTGATGTGGCGGGAGGTGGAAGGGACCTTGAATAATGATATACAGGGATAGAAAGCATGACTTCTTTGTTAATAATAATAATAATAATAATAATAATAATAATAATAAAAGTATACAGAAAAAAAAGAAAGATGAGGAAGAACCTGAACCAAGATCATGTTCAAAGCACAGGAAGGAAGCTGAACTTCCATGCTTCAGTAGGATTGACAATGATCTACTTATCTACATTATACATGCACTTTGATCAATACTATTTTCAACGACATGCTTCTAAATAAGTTGTGATGATGCAGAAATGAGTATAATACCATTAAGTGAATAACTAACCTTAAGCATGATGATCAAAAACTTAGTCTTAGCTAGAGGTATCATTTTTCATCTGAATACTCTATCTTAATCTATGTCCTACTTTACAACTCAGCCATTTTAATAAGAGATTTACTGTTTGCTAGCCATGTTTTAATACAAGTTTACTAGACACAATTATTAAAAATAGAGGGGTAAATCTTTTTATTTTATATGATGTGCTAACTAGATTTATTAATAAGAAATCAAAAAAGTGTTGATATCAAATGAACAGCAAAAGGCTATATTCATTATACACAATGGAATTGCTACATTTTTTCTTGTAACTCTATTTTATTAGAAAATAGAGTCTTTTTTAAAAGAAAAGAAATCAGAAAAGTAATCACATTTGATGAACTTGAGGAAAAATGGAAGATTTTCAGAGATAGCTTATAATACTTAAGGTAACTGTAGAAAGATAAAAGAGAGAAAGTGAGAAAGACTTGGTCTGAAATTAGGACAGACTATATTCACTAGAGACATTCTGTCACCCATGTGTGTAAATGAGAAAAAGATAGGATATAGCACATTAGAGGGGCAAAAATACTACCACAAGCATATTTCACTTTCTCCAATATTCCCTCCCTTTCAGACCTGTTCCATCTGTCAGCAGGCAAGGTTGGGCTGTGGTTTTTTTTTTAGCAAGAAATTATTATTTTTTCTTTATTTATTTTGTATTTATCAAGAAAAACAGAAAATTGAATTTAAAATGCTGATAAGGTAACAATAACTATAAAGAAAATAAAAATTATAACCAAGACTTATCAAGGGTGATAATGCAAAAAAAATTGCTACACATAAAATTACTTTGTGTTTAGCTTTCCCTCTGAAGTTTTTTTTCTATCCCTGTATATACTTATTCAAGGTCTCATCCCCCCTACCAACACATCAGGTCATTTTTTTGTTCTACACAACTCCCCATTCCCTTCCTGAGCAGGCAGCAGACAGTCCCATGATCCCACTGACCCAATATTGCTTAGTTCAGTATCCACTCCTGGTATATCCAGTTTTGTTCCCCCTCCCTCAAGAGTGAGTCGAGTGTTCCTCTAGGGGAAATGCGATCAGAAGGATCAGTCCAGGGTGTATCTGATCCCAAGTTGTTCAGTGGTTGTTGTTTGCAGCTTGGACATGCTTGACTTTTCTCTTGTTAGTTTGTTTAGAAACTACTAAGGAATGAGTACATCCCCTGCTTATTTTTCTGTGTTTGTGATACCTCACTCAGGAGGATATGCTCCAAATCCATACATTTGCCTGCAAAATTTAGGATATCATTATTTTCTTACTGCTTAGTAGTATTCCATTGTGTATATGTACCACAGTTTGTTAATCCATTCTTCAGTTGAGGGACATCTAGGTTGTTTCCAGGTTCTTGCTATTGCAAATAATGCTGCTATGAACATAGTTGAGCTAATACCTTTGAAGTATGAATGTGTATCTTTAGGGAAGACACCCAGAAGTGGTATTGCTGCGTCCTTGGGGAGATTGATTCTCAGATTTCTAAGAAACTGACATATTGCATTCCAAAGTGATTTGACAAGCTTACAATCCCACCAACAATGGAGTAGTGTTCCCCTTGATCCATATCCTCTCAAACATAGGCTGTCATCTGTGCCTTTTATCTTAGCCAATCTACCAAGTGTTAGGTGGTATCTCAAAGTTGTTTTGATTTGCATTTCTCTGATGGTTAAAGATGATGAGCACTTTTTTAGGTGCCTTTCAGCCATTTGTAATTCCTCAGCTGAGAATTCCCTTCTTAGATCTGAACCACATTTTTTGATTGGGTTATTTAAGGATTTGGGCTATAGATTCATGAGTTCTTTATATATCTTAGAGATCAGTCCTCTATCACTTGTAGGGTTGGTGAAAATATTTTCTGATTCTGTAGGCTTTTGTTTTGTCCCATTGACAGTGTCCTTGGCTTTACAGAAGCTTCCTAGGTTCAGGAGATCCCACTTATTGATTGTTGGTCTTAGTGTCTGTGTCACTGCTGTTATATTTAGTAAGTGGTCACCTGTGTCAATTTGTGTATTTACCATTTTCTTTTCTATCAAATTCAAAGTAGCTGGGTTTATGTTGGGGTCTTTGATCCACTTGGATTTGAGTTTTGTGCAGGGTGACAGGCTCCAATCTATTTGCATTTTTCTACACACTTCCATCCAGCTATGACAACACCATTTGTTAAATATACTATCTTTTTCCATTGAATGTTTTGGGCCTCTTTGTCAAAGATCAGGTGTTCATAGGTTTTTGGGTTAATGTCTGAATCTTCAATTCTATTCCATTGATCCACAGGTCTGTTTTAATGCCAGTACCAGGCTGCTTTTATTACTGTAGCTCTATAATATAAGTTGAAATCAGGGATGGTGATACCTCCTGAGGTTCTTTTGTTGAATAAAATTGTTTTGGCCATCCTGGCTTTCCTGTTCTTCCTATTGAAACTGAGTATTGTTCGTACAAGGTCCAAAAAATATTGTGTTTGGATTTTGATGGGCTGTGCATGGAATCTGTAGATTGCCTTTGGTAGAATTGCCATTTTTATTATGTTGATCCTACTTATCCAGGAACTTGGGAGAGCTTTCCATTTTCTGATATCCTCTTCAATTTCTCTCTTAAGTGATTTAAAATTTTTGTCAAATAGGTCTGTTTCTTCTTTGGTTATAGTTACTCCAAGTTATTTAATACTATTTGCCGCTATTTTGAAGGGTAATGTTTCACTTATTTCTTTTTCAGCTCTTCTATCATTAGTGTATAGAAGGGCTACTGATATCTTGTGTTAATCTTGTATCCTGCTACATTGCTGAAGGTTTTTATCAGCTGTAGCTGTTTTTTGGAAGAATTTTGTGGGTCACATATGTATACAATCATATCATCTGCAAATAGAGATTGCTTCACTTCTTATTTTCCAATTTGTATCCCTTTTATCTCTTTTTGTTCCCTTATTGCTTTAGCTAAAACCCCGAGAACTCTATTGAATAGATATGGGGAGAGAGGTCATCATGTCTAGTTCCTGATTTTAGTGGGATTGCTTTGAGTTTTTCTCCATTAAGTTTGATACTGGCTGTTGGCCTCTTGTAAATCGCCTTTATTATATTTAGGTATTTTCCCTGTATTCCTGATCTCTCCAGGGCTTTAATCATAAAGGAGTGTTGTATTTTTCAAAGACTTTTTCAGCATCTAAGGATATGATCATGTGGTTTTGTTCCTTTAGTTTGTTTATATGGTGGATAGCATTTACAGTTTTTCATAAGTGAAACCAGCCCTGCATTTCTGGGATGAAGTGTACTTGGTTGTCATGGATGATATCTTTTATACATTGTTTTATAAGGTTTGCCAAAATTTTGTTGAGAAAGTTGGCATCAATATTCATGAGAGAAATTGGTCTGTAATTCTCCTTCTTTGTAGTGTCTTTCAGTGGCTTGGGTCTTAGGGTAATTGTGGCCTCCTAAAAGGAATTTGGTGATATTCCTTCATTTTCTACTCTGTGAAATAGTTTGAGGAATAACGGTAAGAATTCATCTTCGATTGTCTGGTAGAAATCAGCCCTGAAATCATCTGGACTAGGGCTTTTGTTTTTTGGGAGGTTTTTAATGACAGCTTGAATTTCCTTAAGGGTTATAGGTCTGTTTATGTAATTAATCTGATCTTCATTTAATTTTGGTAGATGCTACCTGTCCAAGAAGCTGTCCATTTCTTCTAGGTTTTCCATTTTTGTGGAATACAGATTTTCAAAATATGATCTGAAATTCTCTGTATTTCCTGGGGGGTCTATTTTTATGTCCCCCTTTTTGTTTTTTACTTTGTTGATTTGAACACTCTCTCTCTGTTTTTTGATAAAATTGATTTAGGGCTTACCTATCTCGTTAACTTTCTCAAACACCCAATTCTTAGATTCGTTGAATCTTTGTATTGTTCTTTTTGTTTCAATTGTATTGATTTCAGCTCTAAGTTTGATTATTTGCTGCCGTCTACTCCTTCTAGGTGAGATCACTTCCAATTATTCTAAGGCTTTCAGCTGAGCTGTTAGGTCATTAATATGGGATTTCTGTACATTTTTCTTGTAGGTATCTAGTGGTACAAATTTTCCTCTTAAGACTGCTTTCATTGTATCCCACAAGTTTGGATACATTGTGGATTCATTTTCATTAAATTCTAGGAAGACTTTGATTTCTTTCTTAATTTCTTCCTTGACCCAGAGATAGTTCAGCTTAGTGATGTTTAGTTTCCTTGAGTTAGTATGCTTTCTTTGGGTTTTGATGCTCTTGAACTCTTACTTTAGTCCCTGGTGGTCCGATATGTTACAAGGGATTTTTTCCATTTTTTTGTATCTGTTGATATTTACTTTATGACCAATTATGTAGTCAGTTTTGGAGAAAGTTCCATGAGGAGCTGAGAAATATGTATATTCCTTTGCATTTGGTTGGAAGTTCTGTAGATATCTATTAAATCCATTTGCATTATATCTTCTTTTAGACTATTTATTTCTCTGTTGAGTCCTTGTCTGGTTGATCTATCCAGGGTTGAAAGTGGGGTATTGACGTCTTCCCCTACTAGGGTGTAAGAGTTGATGTGGGATTCGAGCTTTAACGTGTTTCTTTTACATAAGTAGGTGTCCTTATATTAAGGGGCTAAATATTTAAGATTAAAATCTCCTCTTGACCAATTTTTCCTGTGATGAATAAGTAGTAACCATCTTGGTCCCTTTTTATTGCTTTTAGCTTAAAGTCTACCTTGTTAGATATTAGGATTGGAACCCCCGCTTGTTTCTTAAGACCATTTGACTGGAAAATCTTTACCCTACCCTTTATTCTAAGCCTGTGTCTGTCCTTGTGGTTGAGCTGTGTTTCTTGTAAGCAACAGAAGGACGGCTTCTGGTGTTGTATCCATCTTGATAGTGTTTGATGTTTTATATGAGAGTTGAGTCCATTGATATTAAGGGAAATTAATGACCATTGATTGATATTTCCTGCCATTTTTGGTGGTAACTTGTTTGTATTTCCCATCTTTGAAGTATTCTTCTGTGGAATTATTGATTGTTTGTGATTTTGTGGGGGTATCTGTGGTCTTCAGGTTGGGGTTTTCCCTCTAATACTCTCTGTAGTGCTGGATTGGTAGATAGATATTGTTTCAGTCTGACTTTGTCATGAAATATCTTGTTTACTCCATCTATGGTGATTGATAATTTTGCAGAGTATAGTATTCTAGTTTGGTAGCCATGCTCTTTTAGCATCTGTATCACTTCTGACCAAGCCCTTCTAGCTTTCATCATTTCCATTGAGTAGTCAGGCTTTATTCTGATGAGTCTGCCTTTATATGTGAGTTGGCCCTTTTCTTTTGCAGGTCTTAAATTTTTTTTTGTTCTGTATGTTTTGTGGCTTGATTATAAGGTGGCATGCTGACTTTTTTGGGGGTCATATCTATTTGGTGTTCTGTAAGCTTCTTGTATCTTTATAGGCATTTTCTTCTTCAATTTAGGGAAGTTTTCTTCTATGATTTTATTGAAAACATTATCTGTGCCTTTGAACTGGTATTCTCCTTCTATTTCTATCCTTCTTCTATTCCTGTTGTTCTCAAATTAAGTCTTTTCATGGTGTTCCAGATTTCTTCAACATTTTGAGTTAGGGCTTTTGTAGTTTTACTATTTTCTTTGACTAATATATCTATTTGAGCTACTGAGTCTTGCACTTCAGAGATTCTATCTTCCATCTCTGGAATTCTGTTTGTTTTGCTTGTGTCTGTGGTTCCTGCTTTTTTCTTCAGGTTTTCTTATTCCAACTTTGTCTCATTTTGTGCCTTTTTTATTGCTTCTATTTCAGCTTTTAATTCCTGGCATGTTTCTTTCATAGATTTGTTCATCTCCTCCAATTTTTTGTTTGTATTTTCTTCTATTTCTTTAAGTCTATTTTTCATATCTTCTTTAAGAGAAGATATGAAAATAGTCATCAAAAATGATTTTTTGGTGTTGCTTCCTCCTGTTTCCTCTTCATTTCTCAGTTCAGTTCTTGTATTTGTAGGATCTCCACTTTCTTCTTTAGTTACCTTGTTGTTCTTTATATTATTATGTAAGTTTTTGCTCTGGCGTTTTCCCATGGCTTTAGTGGTTCATGATCAGGTGGCTCCTGGTCAGTTGTGGCACTCGGGCTTGTGTGCCTCCTGTGACTTCTGAGGAAAAGGTCTGTTCAATTACTACTTCTGCGATGTGTAGGGGACTGAATTTCAAGTCTTCAATCATTCTCTGTTTGACCAATTGGAGGCAGGGTGGTGGCCATGTAAACTCCCTCAGCAGCAGTTGGGGGGACTGTGACAGGCAGTGTTTATCTCTGTCTGCTCCAGAGTGCCCTGGGACACTCTCTTCAGACAGCACCCTGTCCCTGAAAGGGAACCGGAACCAATGGCAGCTCAACTGTCCACTCTCTGGCAGTGATTCAGGTACTGGGTCCTGCTGACCCCTCCTCCCATGTCGGCATGGTCTGAGTGTGTCCTTCAGGGTCCCCAGTCCTTATCTGATCACTCAGTTGGAGGCAGGTAGCCATGCTAATTCCCTCAGCAGCAGCTTGGGTGACCATGACAGGCAGAATTTATCTCTGCCTGCTCCAGAGTACACTGGGACTCTCTGCAGACTTCACCCAGTCCAGCAACCTGTACTGTGCCAGAAATTATTAATAGCAATAATTGATAAAAGATGAATATACATTTAACTATAGTAAAGACTGAATGCCTCCTTTTACTTTTAGTAGTGTTCATTCTTTCTCAGACCATTTTCTTTTAAAGTTCTTTATGCTGTAAAACATTGAAAGTTGGCTTATTAATTTGCTATATTTAATTTATAAGTTTTGTTATGAAAGTCAGAGTTGAACTGAGAAACTCATACATGTTAAGCAAATAGTCTAATGGTGTCCTATTCTCTTGGTACCCTCATTTCTGAAGCTTCTTAGGGGTAGTGTCTAAACTTTAGATACTTCTGTATATACATCTAAGTACATCTTATTTGGGCCTCTTCATTTGTGGTAAAATGTCAGACAGAATAATCATGATGGCTTTTATGAAAAGATAATAGATAAGAGAGTTTAAGTGTTTATAAATAAAGTGTATTATTTTAAAATATTTCTACAAAATAGGTAGAATCTGATACATAAAAAATACAATGTAGCTCAAATCTGTGAACATGTGAATAATTTATACATCTAGCAAACTTTCCTATTATCCCTAGTTTTAAGCCATTCAATATTTATTAATTTTTTTGTTTTGTGTTTCAAAAATGTATTTTGTACCAGAACATTATGTTAAGAAAAATATTTAAAAACCCTTAACTATGATTTTGTTTTGTATATTTCATAACTCAACGAACCTTAACATAGAAACTCACAACTGGATAATATGTAGTGTGAGAGATTAGAGTTCTTAGCCTTAAATGTAATGTCTTTATAAAACTTCTTTCCTCAAGTATCTATGTGTCAAGGGAGCAGAAATATTGTAAGAGTCAGAGGTAGTGGATGACTTTAAGAAAGCACTGTCTTTCAAAGGATGACTGACACAATATGAATTCAACATAGACTATTACTTCACTCACAAGACCTGCCTACATCAAACCATAAAAAAAATATACAACCTTGACAAAGGGAAGAAGACACAATCTATCATGACTTACCAAGAACCTACTGGGAAACAAATTGCTTACTTTCTTCAATGGGGTATCATTGGGTACTCAATTATATTTTATGGCTAAAGTATGCCCAAGATAGTTAGTTGGCCAACAAATAACAGACTATATTTTTAAACTTTTTTTTTTGCTTTACTATATTTTTTGTCTATTTTATGTTTTTTCTTTGTTTCTTTTTATTGTTTTTCATGTTAGGGAGGGAGGGAGGGAGAGAGAGAGAGAGAGAGAGAGAGAGAGAGAGAGAGAGAGAGAGAGAATAAAATGAATTTGAGTGAGTAGAAATATAAGTAGGATCTAAAAGGTTATAACAAAGCATATGACAAACATATACAGAAATTCTTATAAAAATGCATTTAGTGGGGACTGTAAAATTTCAGCAGTTTAGGCATGGTGGAAAGCTTGGCAGCAAGAAGGCAGACATGGTGTTAGGGAAGTAGCTGAGACTTCTAATCTGTGTCCACAGGCATCATAAAATAGGGACTCTGTGTTATGAAAAAACATATATCCTGTATGGCAGGAGACAGCAATGAATACTGGGCCCCTTGCCCCATGCAGGCACAGACACTAGCAGCCATGGAGAAAGTTAGACTGAGCCCACAGGGAGAGACTTTATTATTATGGAAGAAGAGATAGAGGGATAGATAAAAATAGATATTATATTAACAGTTCTATATAGATAGATAAAAGGTAGAAAGATAGATAGATAAATAGATAGATAGATAGATAGATAGATAGATAGATAGATAGATAGATGATAGATAGATAGATAGAGGGGCAGAGGGGGGAGGTCAGAGACATATAGCCTCTGGCAGGGTGAGAGAGGAAAGTGCAGAGAGAAGGGTACAAGGAGGGTATCCTTTGAAAATGGAGTGTGGCATCAGCACTCTGGGTGGGTCCAGGCTACTTGCCATTGGTCAGTGTTTTAGGAAGTGTCACTGAGTCCTAACATTCATCACTTTTTTGAGTTTACAAAGAAATGTAAGTTATTGATGGCAAGTGTGTAGGGGGTAATGCAAATGCAGCATTTTCTGTTCTTTACACTGACTCCTGTAGATATGAAACAAAGTAGGATTCATGTACAATAAAAAATAGGTTGCTAGGAGGAAAAATAAAGTATAATTGTAACTTTGGACCTATGAACAGAGCTAGCCTTGGACAGAGTAATAAGTGTCAGAAGAAAAAATGGAATGGAGAATTGCCCTGATTATACATAAGAGGCAATGGTAAATAAAAAAGGCAAAAGAGTAGGTGTGCCCTTCATTGGAACATCTTGGAAAACCAGGTTTCAGTTTTGGGTAGGTGCCTACTTGAGTCTGAAGAGGTGGTACCAGCAGTAAAGTCTCAGGAACTTATCGAGGTGGCTGACTAGATTGAGGAATGTAAATTCTAGGAGTCCTGTTGTCTGACAGGAAGGTTGGGCCTGTGCAGTAATCTTCAAATATCTTAAAACAGCCAGAACAGATTTATATTTTGGTCTATCATATTAAAAGTTATTGCTTTGAGTTAAAATTTATGTACATTTTTCAGGGCCTGTTCTCAGTCCAATGAAACACATCTGTACATCCTTAACTAACAGCAATTTAATGAATGGGAGCAGTTGAATGACAGAGAAAAGAATAGGGAGGGTTTTATATGTTATTTTATATGACTTTTATATGTTCAATTTTGGTGTAAGTTGAACAGTGAGAACTTTGTCTACTAAGTCTAAGAGAATGAGAACTGTGTCTATCTAGAAATCTGAGAAGGCAACTGAAGCAAAGCCTAGTTGTCTAATGGTGTCAGACATCTGAGAAGAATGAATTATAAATGAGTTAGCAATAGAAAGAGACAGAGATTTTATCTGATGGCCACTTGAGCATGTACGTCATTATGGTCATTGAGGACAGAGGTTTCAGAACAAGTCAGTCTTCTGATGTCTCTTGCTTCCAGCCTGCCAGGCCTCAGAAGATAAGACAATTGGTAGAAACTCATGAGATAAAAACAGTCTATCTTGTCTAGGCAGAGAATTCCCCAGGATGTTGGTGTCCACCATCTGAAGGGGGCCTTGAAAGCACTTGTGAGAGACAGATTTTGTACAATGGCTGGTATTACTATCTTGGAGCTATTTCCAGGTAAAGGTTTTGTTTTGTTTTGTTTTTTTGCCCATTGATCTTCTCTGAGGCACAGGATGCTAAGAGATGGCATGTCTATATGTCCTAAAAAGTCTTTAAATTGAACATTTTAATGGCATAATATGCAGATCTCTGAGCATTTGAGAACTGTCTATCCAGTAAGTATGAATGAGTGATTGTCAAACCTGAGTTCTCTGACAGACTTTGTAAATCTATTAATTGGCAACTTTGGACCTGGGGAGTTTTCTTTGCTGTAGTCTTTCACCTTGTCTCTGGTGCAGGGTCAATATGTTCTTTTTATAGCTACTTCAAGCTGAAACAAGTTGTCAGGGCTTAAAAATTCTGAAAGCTTAGTCTTTTATAAATGCTAAAATTATGACCACAAATAACTATAAAATTTAGCTGCCAAAGCAAGGTGTATAAAAGCTTTGAGTTATAGCTTTAATATCTAGACTATGTATGGGCAATTATAAATGCATGCAGACAAAATTTAAAAGATAGTATAAACTCTAGGGTAAAATATTGAGAACTCAGCAGAATGTCGGGAGAGGACAGGTCAGATATGCCAAGTGAAAGTCTTATCATGTGACCCCAGCCCTGAGAAAAGTGGAGCCAGATGACATAACTTAGTTTTGTTTTTTTTTTGCAAGATAAATATGCAATCAGAATCATTTAAAATCTTTAAAGAACTCAGATAAATGATAGCTGGTGAAGGCAGGCAGACATGGGGCAGAGGTAGTTACAAGGCTTGGGGCTAAGCCCTAAATCTCTCTGTTGTATCCCTGTGGAGGGACCTTCAAAGATCACCAGGGTGCTGGATTCAATATAAACATATGAGGGTCAGTTTATTGTTTTGGACAGGTTCAAATTAAACCAGATAGAAATCCTTTACTCCAGCACAGTGGGGGGTTTTAGTCTTGAGCCCAGAGGTGAAGGGGTTTTTAAACATAATACATAATATGTAAGTGGGATGTTATACACCTTGGTATTTCAGGATTGGGAAAGTGGTATGGGGTACAATAACAATTGGCTACACTATCAGCTTGAACCCAAGCCCTGAATCTACTGGTTGAACTTTCAGCTTGAAAGTAACTTTTGAATCTATTGGTTGTTAGGTGCATTCTTGAGGTTCTTTCCAGATTCCCAGACCTGGGTTCTGCCCTCAGGCATTAAATGCTCTTTACCTGAAATAAAGTTTGGTAAAAATAAATTCATGTCTTCACATTCTCAGTATGGGAGAGAGGGCTACCATGTACCCTTGCAGCCACAGATGAGTGGTCACAGAATCACAAGGTATTGTGGCCTGGAGCTCCAGAGAAGAAGAGGTGACAGAAGGGAGACAGGGCCATATGTAAACAAAATTCTTTACCTATGAGGCCTTGGAATAGCCCAAGACACTTCAATCTCTTGGGGCATCTCTCAGGTTAAACATGGTTCTATGAATGACCAAGCAGTCACACCTGCAATCAACTAATTATTCAGAATTCAGTGAGTGTATTGCCCAAAAGAAGGTGAAGTTTGGATGAAAACCAAGACCTTAATTATAGTCAGAAATGAATGTCAGATGCAAATGGTAACCCTTGCATTGCAGAGTTTACTGGTTGTAGGTGGGCTCAGAGAGTCCTGGGGAGCTTAGGAGTCCGAAAAAAGCCTAAGAAGTGTCCTGGTCAAGATCGTGTTACTGAGATTATGTTATGATAACACATATTCCCTGTGTGGCAGCAGAAGAGATAGATACATAGAAAAAGATAGAAATATCTATCTATATATAGTTATATAGATATGTGGATGAATGGATGAATGGTTAGAGACAGATGGGGAGTGAAAAGAGTGCAATCAGAGTTGTGCAACTTTTTTGGCAGGGTAGAAAAGAGAATGATGAGAAATAGAGTTTGAAGGCTGGAAATTTAAGGAAATGGAGCTTGACATCAGAACTCTGGGTGGAGCTTGGCTAATTGTCATTGGCCAGGGCTTCAGGAAGTGGGAAAGATTCCTAACATTCTGGTGTTGAAATGGTGTGTTTTTGAAACTTCAAAGCCAACCTTTGGTGAGGTTATACCTTCTAATTCTTTCAAATAGTGTCACTTTCTAGTGGCCAAGTATTTAAGTCCACTAGCTTTTGGGGGCCATTCTTATATAACTGACACAAAATGGTATAAAAATTTAAAGGAAAAAAAAAAACAAAAGCAATTTAAAAATTTAAGCAGTGCTAGTTCTATGAAAGTTTAACTAATGGGATATTAGCTCCCTCAGAGGGTTTCATTGGTTATGAATATGAAGTAGAAGCTACTGAAACAGCATTATTAAGGAAGAACTATTTTCACTGATAAAGAGAATAAAATCTGTGGCCTGGGTAGAAACAGAACTTTGAAATTTCAAGGGACTTCCAAAGAAGACAGACTCACCCTGAAACATGTTAAAGAAATAGGTGGAAAACTTTGCCTTTACTGAAATACTGTATTTTTCCAAGGCAAATTTTTTGCGTTGGCCATGTCTTTAACAAGTGACCATGAGTTTCTGCTGGATCTACTAATGTTTCTAACTCAGAAAGATATAACTGTTTTGTTGTTACTGTTTGCTTTGTTTTTTGTCTCTATCCTTTGGGTGGTACCTAGAACAAAAGCATGCTTTGTCTGGCACTTTGAGTTTTCTTAGCCTTTCTCCAAAAGCTTTACTTTCTGTCTAACAGATGGCTGCCAACTGGCTGACTCTGTAATAGGTTAAACAAATGTTGTGGTGTTTGACCCTATTCATCATCATTTCACCTTCTCTGGACACTTTTAAAGCATTTAGAAGTATTTTGTTTTTTTAAATCTAATAAAATTACCTCATAACTTCTGTTTGAATCTGTTCTTAATTTCCTTAAGGAAAACAAGAACTCCAAGAAGAGAGTCCGATTTCCCTTACATCATAGTATACTCACTACAGGAGCCTCCACACTTTAACAACCTCACCTAGCATCCCTCTGTATTTGTTGTTGTTTGACTTTCCATGGGAAAGGTAAGAAATGCATAATCATCCCACACAGATGACAGGCAAATGAAGTGATTCTATCTGAGTCTAGTTGGTGGATTTGTTGAGGTTACTTATATGCACTCAGGCAATTAAGAGACAGCTGTGTCAATGAAAAAATCACTGAAAACTGCTCAGCTTGGTGGCGGCTTATGATACTGCCATCTTAGACCTTCCCTTTTAACTAGCATGTAGTTCCACTAGAGTCCCTTCCTCCATGTCACTTATGACTGCTTGTCTCACCTTAGCACGAGTTTTGTAACTTACTGAGTTTAAGTCCTGTGTATTTTTGGAACCTTTTGTTACATAAGTTTTGTTTATGAGCCTCAGTCTTCTGTCCAAAAAGAAATATTTTATTCTGAAGGGAATAGCCACCCTGGATTGTTCAGTGGCCTTAGAAATATGGAAACCACTGTACTATGGCTGAAATCTCTGTATAGTTGGGGTCATTTCTTTGTTCATTAGCCAGTCACCATGTAAAACTGTCCTGGAAAGTGACTTGCATATTTCTTATTAGCCTGCCCTCTGCTTTGAGTTCTAACTTGAGGGCATAGCTTTTTTCTTTCCATCTTTCTTTCTCATTTTGGTATGCAAGTCATAATCTGAAGCATGCTCTCCATGCCCCTGTGGGTGGTCTCATTCTTTCTCTGGAGACCTTCCTTCTCCATAAAGCCACTTGCTGACATTCATCACAGAACATGTATGTCTTATTAGAGCCTAACTCAAAGGCATGGCTGTCATATTTCCTCTTCCCATATCTATCTTCCTGGCAGCTTCTGTTATTTACAAGTTCTCTGATTTCTTTTTTAAACTCTAATAAAACAATGTCTGTGCTTTAACAACATACAAAACCAAACTAACATACAACAAGTAAAAGTCACCTATAGATTTAAGAGCTATGCATATCACTTGGTTCTATGAAAAAGTGAAGCAGTTTTTTCCATAGAAAAAAGGCAATACCAATAAATGATATTTGAGGAATAATTTATAACATACAAGTCTGATGTTCTGGCATTAATGGATCCAAGGACTGAGCCACATAGTAAAGACACAGAATATCCTTGGTCTGTGATACTCATGCAATGTTTATCAGGATGGGGAATTATCTCTTAATTTTTATTTAACTAAGTTTTATTCTATGGAATTATATTCTGGATAACCAGTTGTACCATAACAAATTTAATCCTCTTCATTATAGTCTCCCTTAACAGGAAATGAGAGTTGTTACAGGTAACTACAGAATAGCAGTTATTAACTTTTGAGATTGATCCCTTTGATGGGGGTGACCATTTAATAGGAGTCACCTAAGACCACTGAAAAAATATAGATATTTATATTGAGGTCTATAATAGTAGCAATATTACAGTTAGGAACTAGGGACAAAAATAATTTTATGGTCATAGCATCATGAAGGTTGAGAATCACTGGTCTAGTGTCTCCAGCATGGTAATAATGAGAAAAGTCTTTTCTTGGAAGCAGAGAAAGAGATCCACAGCCAAGCACTAGGCTGATCTCTGAGCTTCCAGTTGTAGAGGGAAAAGAGGGATTATTTGAGCAATGGGATAGGGTGGGTGGGTCAAGATTATGATGTAGAAATTTACAGAGACAGCAGAACCAAGCTACTGGGAATTCATAAACTTTAGACTGATAGGTGTGGAACCTGCATGGGACTGAAGTAGGCTCTCTGCATGCAGGAGACAGTTGTGTAGTTTGGTCTCTTTGAGCATTCCCTGTCAGCAAAATCAAAATCTATCCCTGGCATATGAGCTGGCTTTTGGGAAACCCATTACTGATGGAGAGACACCTTGCCCAGCCTTGATGCAGGGGCTAAGGGTTTGTTCCTGCCTCAACTTAATGTAACAGGTTTTGTTTATTCCCAAGGGGAGATCTGACCTTTTTATAAGAGGGAATAGGGGATGGGTTGGGTGGAAGGCTGGGGGGAATGGAATGGAAAATGAAAAGGGGATATGTGGCTGGTACATAAAATGAACAATTTTTTTCTTAAATAAAAAATACACATAAAAAGACATCATTTTATCAATAATGATTTTTCATTATGACTAGTGACCAAGTCCAAGGAGCCATCCTTTTAATGAAGGATAAGAATGAAGAATGATAAAATTATTAATATATTTTATTTAAAAAATCATAGTGAAATGAAGTGAGACAATTTCTAATTGTAATTTATATTTGAACAATGTTTCTTCATGGACAAGATAACAATATCTTTATAGAGACAACATGAAAGTCTTTGTCTTTAGAAGTTTAGGCTACTTCCATGTCCTTAATCACATGACTGTGACTCTTCCAACCCCTTATAAATATTAATTTCTCCATTATTATTCATTAGTCATCCCTTCAATGTATAATTTTACTTGCTAAAACTTGTATAAGTAGCTCGTTTTATAGATCTGTATTCATCCTGCAAGAATGGGGATATTTTAAATAGACCTTTGTATCTCTTCCATTTAGTTATGAGAGTCTTGAGACAATGTACCCCATAAATATGTTTTCTCCAGGAATCTCAGGCAGGAAGAAGGGAAATGAAACTTAGCATTAATAGTGGGAACCTCTTTCCCAGGAAAAAATTTCACACAATTTTTGAAAACTTGTCAGACTAGAGCTGAGACAATAGACAATGACAGAGGGCAGGATCACATGTTGACCAGGGTGGCTTAGTTAAGCATGCCTTTTCTCTACTGTTTAAAACTAGTCTTCCATAATCACATGGAGCATTTTTCTGGATCACTTATCATGAAACGGAGAAAGAGAAGTGACAGGAAGTATTGAGTACACAAGGCAGGCGCTTAATCGTTTGATAGCATTAGAGACCTTGAATAAGGATATACAGGGATGGAAAAAAAATTCAGAGGAAAAGCTGAACACAAAGAAAATATATGTGTAGCAATCTTATTTGTATTTCCACCCTTGATAAGCCATGCTTATGATTCTTATCCTCTGTATAGTTATTGTTAAGTCTTCCGCATTTTAAATTTTTTTTACTTTTTTTTGATAAATACAAAATAAAGAAGGAAGAAAAAAACTAATCTTCATGTAAACAACAACAACAACAACAACAAAACAAATGAAAAATAGGGGTCATCACTGACTGGATATCTTTGTTCTTCTTCTCAAGGTGACCACATTGGACATATCTCTGTTTTTTCCTATTACTTCTCTATTTAACTAGTGTATTAAAGATGTGTACAAAAGTCAAGTTTGTTAGGGATGTCATGCTCTAAAACGCAGTGACTTGATTCTTAAGAAAATACTTTTTCTATTGAGTTTACCATAACCGTTATCCTGACTGTTTAGGGCAACATGGCTCTATTCCATGTTTTCAGGTGGTTTGTCAGCAGTTTTGTTGGTGTCATAACAACAACACCAACAGTAGCACCTTTCTTACAGTATCCTGAGTGACTGTGTAAAATTCTTTCTTAAGCATAATTCAGTCACATTTTAAAAACACATGCAAAATTTTGCCACTTGCATGTAAATGTAGAAAAACTGAGGATAGAGCTGTAGATGTTGATTGTGTAAGGTCAGATCATTAGTGAGTTAAATTAAAATTGAGATGAGGCTACAGGGTAAGCAGAGAAACTCAACTGGTACCTCTGGAGATGGCTCTGTCTTCAGTCCGATCTCTCAGACTTCAAGTTCTTCTCCACCTGATCAAACATTGGGTCAAGGAAGCACATTAGTTAAGTACAACAAGAAAGACTGACCGATGTGTCCACCCTCACCAGCTTCTGGCTTATATCCTTCTGAGAATTTGGCCACTCCTTATCTGTTAGATATCCTAACATATCTGATTACTGTCATGGTCCATAGACATTCCAACTTCCTGGGAATCCAAACACAATATATTCATTTAGGAAAATGACAGAACCCAGTCCCTAGGACTCTCATTTTGGGACTGAGAACAATCAAAGCCAGATCCAAGAGAGAAAAGTGTGAGAATTGGCATAATTGAAATGAAAATGAAAAAGAGTCCAATAAACACAGTGCCTTTTGAAATTTTAAGAATTTTGACTTTGAATTCAGCCTCCCTAGCAGCTAAGCTGTAAGGATTTACTTTTTAATAAATTAATTTCTACATCTCTGTCTTTATTTCATTAAAAAGAAAAAGACAGAGATAGATGGGAAGAAAGAGAGAGAGGGAGAGAGAAAGAGAGAGAGAAAGAGAATGTCTATAGAAATCAAAGAAATCAAAGGACAACATAGGAGTCAGTCCTCTTCTACCATAAGAGTCCCAGAGATAAAATTTAGATCGTTGTGCTTAGCTGCCATCTCACCAGTCAAGGAATGTCACTTTCTGAAGAGCTGTGTGGAAACTAGGACAAGACTCAAGATAAAACACCTTTTCTAGTTATAATAGATTGAAGCTGTAAACTGAAGAGATTAAAGTATCTTTGAGCCCAGATGCTATGTCAGGTCTGGAGTAAAGCAGGAAAGAAGTGATGTCATTTAATTGTCACTGTTCAATCTGAAAAGTTTTGATTGACAAGGAAACTGCTCTCAGAGCTGATACTAAACTTAAGAAAAAAACAAGGGCTACTGCTCCACACATCTGTGAGTTTCTTAAAGAGGCATAATTCTCTCCTGAAGGGTCTGGATGTGTCTAACTGAGTCAACTGCCACTCTGGGGTGCACTTTCTTACCTCTCAAATTAAGGGAACAAGTACACTCTGTATTGTATTTCCGTCCAAGTATGAGTTTATGATTGTATGAATATTTGAGGAAAATAAAGGCCTAACTAAAAAGGGACTCATTTCACAAGTAAACAAGTGTCAGTGTCTAGATTAAAGACCTTTGACACATGTCCAAAAGACTTGGAATAACATGTGCGCCTAGAATCCTGGTAGCATAGTGACATTGACTGGAGGATCAGTGCTATTCACTGGATAGCAAGAATATACTGTTTAACTTCTGGTTAATAAATTTACATCTCTAAAAAACAAGATAGATAGCATTCTTAGGAAAGATACTTAAAATTTACCCCAGCCTTTACTCTCAGGTACACACGTATATACCTGTTTATATAAATGTTCATGTGCACATTCAGAAATTTTAATGAAAGATTTGATTTTGTTTACAATTTTGTATACCTACATGTGTGGGTAAATATGTGTGCAGGTACTAAGGGGTCCAGAATAGGGCACTGGATCATCTGAAGCTGGAGTTACCAAAAGGGAGATTATATGACTGCTGGGAGGCAAAATATGGACATCTTCAAGAGGACCAATCACTCTCCAGCGTTTAGTCATCTCTGTAGCCCCTGGCAGGCATTCTGAAGCAAGATCACAAAACATAGATGGAATCATCTTCTAACAACAACAAAACAAAGGAAATCTATTATTATCTTCATCAAATTCAGTGTCAATAGAAGTGAGATAGACTTGTTCTTTAGCTAATATAGCAACAGTCAGAATGACTTTTGTGCTTAAACTGTGTATACTTTCATTTATTCTTTATCTCTAAATATCAGAAGCATGATGTGAAAAAAGACCCAACATTCCCATTTGACTGAAGAGGGGATAAAGTCTCCCAAAGGTTATACAATATCTTCATTACTGCTTAGTCAGAAATGGAAGAAGGGAAAATCATATATAAATATATATGACTCTAATACCTTGTTCTTGATTGTAACCAACACCAGGAAAGAGAGGGTAAATATTTCCCTAATGTATGGCAGGAATTTTGATTGACACTTCTAAAGAAATGAAGTGACTAGAGAAAAATTTAAATGTGTTTAATCAAATTTTTTTGTGACAGAATAAATGAATGTTTCAGAGTCTATATAAAAGTGGGAGAAAAAAATCAGCTTCATAAACTTGCCCTCTAACCTGTACAAACACCTGTTAGTATGTGAATACACACAGCATACAAGCACACAACAATAATATAAAAAACTGTTAAAAGAAATTGAGTTGAATTAAATTTTAGGTTTTCTTAAGAATATGAATAGAAATGCCCCTGGTATCCTCTCTCACCATCTCTCGGAATGCATGTATGCCTACATGTTATATGTGTTTACACGTGAATATATATGTATGTAAATGTGAGCATTTAAAGACCAAGATTGCCAGTAACCATCATGTAAAGGAAGTAGGCCCTCCAAAAATAGGCATCTTTCCACTGATATGGCCATTATGTGGAGCCTCAAGAGGAGGGATCAGACTATGTTTCTGTGCCTGGACTGGCATTTTGGAGCCCATTCTTTCCAGAGGAACACCTAACCCAGTCTTGACATTAGGATGAGGAAATCGGACTTGCTGGAAGTAGATGCTGAGCTGATCCACTTTGAGACTTCTTGTCCTTTTTGGGGGAGGGGATGGGGGATGGGGAGGAGGGAGGCTGAAGGCTGACCATGAGGGAGTGGGAGGGGGAAGGGAGGGAGAACAAGGGGATATATGGAAAAAGACTTTATTTTATAAAGAAATTAAAAAAATATTTTAAAAAAAGACCAGAGGTCAACATGAGGTATCTTCCCCTATGTCTTTTCACCTATTTGTTAACACTGAACCTGAATCTTGCCATCTATTCATGCTGGCTAGTTGGCAAGTCCCAAAGATCCTCTTGTATCCATTCTCCTAGGTCTGGAAATATAGGATCTGGCTCTCATACTTGTTTTTTACATGGACACTAGGTCCTCATACCTGTGCAGAAAGCACAGTACTCACAGAACCTATCATCCATTCCTTGGTTACAATAATAGGCAAAGTTATATTTTTATTGAAATTTTAACTTATAAAACTTATTTAATCCATATAAACAATTGCACCTTCTTTAAAAATTTAAATAGTTTATAACATTTACAGAGAAAAGAACATATATCATATCCATCCATACTCCTCCATAACTTTAATTGCCTAAAGAAAAGTTACTGAGCTACTCAGTAGTTTCTTCTTATGCCGACTTGTAGCTTTCCAAATAACTAAGGAACTTCTGATGTTTAAATATTAATTTTAGGTAGATACAAGAAAAAATAATGATAAGGTGCTTATAGTTTAGAACTCCATCTAGAAGATAAATGCACTGGTAATTTCAACACCAACAGCCAGTGTTTATATAATTGTAAATACAAAAGCATTGCCGACCCAGCCAATTATTATGATGATTCAATGAATTTTGCAGTGAACAAAATATGTCTGATATTTTCTTCTGTTTGAATGTCTCTGTGTTGGCTGCAAATTCACCATTAAATTGCCTTGGGTGTGATCTTCCCCTAGAACGCTGACATTCATCAGCTATGCTGTTTCATTTCACCCTTGTCTCCTGAAGCTTTTGATCTTGCTACAGCAGTCACGGCTGCTGCTCCCAGGCTCAGGGCTGAGTCATTCTCCAGGGACTTCCCTCAGTGAAGCCAGGTGTGGGCTGTACTCTTCTCTGCACTCTTTGACCTATATCTGAAGCAAGAAATCCCTGCCTTGCTTCCTAATGTCATTTTTGGACAAAGTGTCAGTGAACAATAGGAGAGAGGGAGGGACAGAGGGAATAAGAGAGAGAAAGAGAGGCAGAGACAGAGATAAAATTTTTATCTTGAATCTTGATAAGTGATAGAAAATTCATGTTATTGATTATATAAAAATTTTACCATGAAATATTTTTATTTAGATATCTTTTTAAACTTTTTATTACTATTTTTAAAGAATTTCATAATTGAATATATTGTGTCCCTATTATTTTCCCTTCTTGCTCTTTGTTAACTATCTCATATCCCTCTTAGCCCCCTTCTTTTTACAAATTCTCTTTCAAAACCCATGCTTTTTTGTTTCATTTTGGGTAGTTAGGACCTAAGGCACTTGGAATGACTAAAGGGTGTGAGGGTGGTAAGCTTCACAGTGGGTACAAAACTGTAAACAAATGCCTCCCTTTACTAAGATCTGAGTTACCAAATGTTCAGCAACATTTTGTCAATAGTTTGTTGACTGCAGATTCCCATTTAACAGGGTCTCACTAAGAAGCTCCAAGTATTTTAGAACCAATTCTGTAGATCTGGTTGTCCTTAAACTCACAGAGATTTTAATAGATGATGATGCATTACCATGTTCAATACCCATAGTTAGACCATGCACTTCACCAAGTATCAGTAAAAGTTTTGTAGAAATACATTTTTTGTAGTTATTATTCATGATGTTTTCTTCTTCTGCACTGTGTTTGTGTGTGTACATGCATTGTACATGCATGCATGTTTCTCTCTCTCTTTCTCTCTCTCTCTCTCTCTCTCTCTCTCTCTCTCTCTCTCTCTCTCTCCCCTCTCTGTGTGTGTGTGTGTGTATTCATCATCTTTCAGGGGTGCACATGTGTGGATAATTGTGGATATGGAGGCCGTAGATGGATGTCAGGGTTCATCTATTTAACATCTTATTGTTAAGGTAAGGCTCAGTCAGTCCCAGAGCTTTATGATATGGCTTGTGTAAACACCTAGCTTACTCTATTAGTTCTTTTGCAACAGCCCCTAATGCTGGAATTACAGGTAAGTTAAAAGAGCTACCTTCCCAGCACTAATATCCTTGCTTTGGTAATCAATTCAAATGAATGTAAAGTCTGGATCTATTCCACAGACATGTTTGTATTGTTTTCCCATCAGACTTTAAAGGTATCACTCTACTGTAAATATAGCTTCTAACAGAACTGTGAAGTTTTCTTACATCTCATCACCAGTTTTCAAACAACTCATTCATCTCTTCTCCACCCTTGAACCTCTTGCCTTTCCTGTTGCTCTGCAATTCCATGAGGGCATCGTATGATGAGAATGTCTTTCCCTCCTTTCTGTTCTGTAAGCATCTTCTTTCCTTAGTATGCTGTCTGGGAAAATGTCAACAATTCTTTTATAAATTCTTCCCTTTGGATTTCTGTCTGTTTCTGAAGAAGATGATTTGGACATGTGACTCTGTCTTTCTGTCTCATTCTGTGTATACTCCCTAATTATTCCCCTGCTTTTGAGATTTGAATCGATATCAAAGTTTTCTTTTGCTTCATTAATTTAATGTCTTCTTAAAATATTTCCTTCTTTCTTCATTATTTTTTATCTTTATTTTTATCTGACAAAATTGACTACATACCAAATAAATTAAATCTACTATAAGACCCACTTAATCAAACAGTGTTGCTCAGTTATTTTAGTAAAATTCATACACACACACACACACTCACACACACCTTCCTTCTAAAGGTAACTCTTTTAAAACTACAGTTGCTCAAGCAAACATTTGTGATGCCAGTGTGGATAAAGTTTCTCATGAGTAAAAACTGAACCAAGATTTGATGATGTGAAAAGTAAATCACACTCTCCTCTCCTTTTCTGAACCTTTTTCCATGCCTTGCCTTAACCCTTAAGGGGCTGTTGGCATTACTCTTAATGTACAGCCCTTACTTAATATATTATATGCATCATTTGAGAATTAGTGTTCTCCCTACTATGTTTATTTTGATAAGTGTGTGCACCTTAAACCAGATAAATACATTGAGTACATAGCTCTGGAAGTGGCTTGATTTGGTGACAAGACCATGATGAAGTGAGGTCATAGTGTGACCTACTAACCTGAGAGGATGAGAATCCATATGGGAAGATGCCTGACATCCAGAGAGATCTGTAACTGGGACATAGAAAGGAGATCATGGAAAGGGCTCAGCAGAAACAACCAATTTCAAGTCTGGAAGAAGAAGTTTCCTCTAAAGCAAACTCTTTCAGTACCTTGCTCTGACCTTGAACTGCTAGATTCTGTAACTGTGAAGAAATTAAGCTAAAGTCTATGTTGTCATGGCTGTCCTGGTAGACTCATTATTTAACAAATAATCAAAAGAAACACTTAGGAACTGATTTATGTATATTTAGATTAGTTCCTGAGTATTTTAAACTAGTAATGTGAAAGAGCATTAGTTTCGAAGAAAGGGGGGAAAGAAAACAACTCTGTGATCTGTTATAAAGCTTGCTAGGGGATTTGGATTTTAGATGCCAGACATTTACAATATTTTCAGACCCCAGTCAGAGCTTCACTTCATAAATCACATGCATAGAGAACCAAATAATGGCATATTTAAAGTTAACGTCTGTCGTTCCCTGGCAAAGATGGATACAGGCTGTAGTTTCTATTTATGTTGAGAGATTCAGGGAGAAGTTGTTTTGTAAATACTAGCTCACATAGTAGTTCTCAAACATGCACACTCTGTTTCCACTTGCACCTCTATAAACATAGGCTGTCCCCTTAAATGATGGTCCAGTGAGGATTACAGACTCTCTCCTTCTGCCTTTTGATGGACATGTAGCTGCTGAGGAGGAGCTGTCTAATCTTGCTTTTCTAGCAAGTCCTATAAAGGCACAGACTCCATTAATCAAACACAAATCAAGTGAGAAGAATAGAAGAAACATAACCTAGGTTTCTTCAAATGATAATTTGTTTTAAAATGTATGTAGTACATTAGACAAAGCCAAATTTTCTTCTCAAAACAGCTAAATAATTTCACACCAAGAGCAGATAGGTTTTGTGTCTCTTTCAGATAATTATTGTCATTATTATTCACTCATACATTTTTTGGTAAGTGTAGCCATACATGTGTACAATGTGGAATTTTCAATGTAGCATCGGCTGAAATTTTTTTAACTTTTTTATTATGAATAAAGTCAGATTTTTTATCCATGTATACCCCTGTTCAAACTCCATTCCCTCTCCTGCCCTTTCCAGTCACTCTCTCTTTTCCACATCACTTTATCTCTTTCCCAGCAAGGGCAGGAGGTTCCAAAGTCCCAATGTGACTTAGTTCAGCATCCACTCCTGGCATATCCACTTATGTCACCCCAACATTAAGATTGAGTCAGGTGTTCCTCTGGAGAGAATGGGCTCCAAAGTGCCACTCCAAGGTGTTTCAGATCCCAAGTTGTTCAGTGGTTGTGGTTTGCGGCTTGAGCATGCTTTGCTTGTTGTTTAAAGTCCACTAATGAGTGAGTCCATCCCCTGCTTATCTTTCTGGGTTTGTGATATCTCACTCAGGAGGTTATTGTCCAATTCCATCCATTTGTCTGCAAATTGTAGGATACCATTTTTTTCATAGTGCTGACCAGTACTCCATTGTGTAGATATACTATAGGTTGTTAATCCATTTTTCAGTTGAGGGGTATCTAGGTTGTTTCCAGGTTCTTGCTAATACTAATAATGCTGCTATGAACATAGTTGAGCTAATGCCTTTGGAGTGTGAATGTGAATCTTTAGGGTATATGCCCAGTAGTAATATTGCTGGATCCTTGGGGTTGACTGAACTTATAGAATTATATATGAAGGTTGGATTCTGCTATTTTGTTGAAAATAGGAAATTGTGAAATTTATTAAAATGACAAATAAGGTATTACAATCATGATGGCATTTTCACACAAAGTTAATCTTATAGACTATCTTCTCTGCTCATCTCTTCATCTCTGTCAGCCTGTGATGCTCCCGATCTCCCCTGCCTTTCCCTTCAAGCTTCTTCTCTTTCATTCTGCAGCTTTTCATTTCAGTCTTTTCACTTCCCCACCCTTCTGAGGTATTGATTACTCACATCACACACACACACACACACACACACACACACACACTGTTGGCTAGTATCTACATTTTATTGAACACTTTAGAATGTAAGATGGAGCTGGAATTGTGGTTCAGTGATTAAGAGCACTGGCTGCTCTTGCAAAGAAACTGGATCCAGATGGCATCTCACATCTCACACTACACATAACTCTATCCCGGATATCCTTTGACCTTTTCTGGCTTCTATGACCTTCCTAACCTTCATAGTTCATCTAAATTCACATAGATAAATATGCATATACATAAAAAATAAGTAAATAAAATATTCTTAAGGAAAATAAAGTATGAGATGGTTCAGAAAGAATCTCAGTCCATGTGGGCATTTTTCTTCAAGCCTGACAACCTGAGTTTACTCCTAGAACTGACATTTTGGAATGAGACCTCCACCCCCCCATCATCCTCTAGCTTTATTTTTCTTGTTGTAGCGTGTGACTAACCATACACATAAAGCACTAAAATCAATTCAATATGAAAATTATAAGAAGCATACATAATTCCTTAATGTAGCATTGTTGACACATGGACATATGTTTCCCTATTGTAGAGTGGCAAACCTGTGGCTATTATTTTTTACTACTTTAATGTTCACTTTATTTTTTATTTATTTTCTTATAGTTCCTAGGCATTATTACACAGTTTAGTAAAAGAACATTTCTTACTATTTATATTTTCTTTCTTTGCTATTGTTTTATGGATTTAATTGAATTATTAAAACTACAAATCATTTTGTTCTACAAAAGAAAGAACTGCTAAAAATGACTCACAGTAGTTATGAAATAAGCCGGCAGAGCCTTTGGAAGGAGGGCAGGTAGATTTCTGAGTGAAACACTGGCCATGGAATTTCTATACTGGCAGAGCTTAGCAAGGTTTCCTGTCCTAACTCATCAGCCTTCCCACCCTCTGCATCTGCTAATCTTTGGATTCCATGGCTTTTCACTAATGGTCCAGTGCTTCTCCACATGGAAATTTTCTATGCCATACCTGATAAGATATAATGGGTTGTTTTATGTACTTCATGTCAATTTTCATCACAGTTATAGGGGAAAGGTTCAGTCTCATATCTGAACCTTATAATTTACCAAAAATACACTTATGCTAACAACTTTTAAATTTCAGTTCTATAGATTGAATCTAGGACTTTATGCATAATAAATAAGCAGTTACCACTGAGCATGTCCCCAGCTCAGCCATTCCCCACATTGATGAAAGCCTATGAATATGTCTGGAAATTAGAGGATTAGGTACTTTTTGTTACATATTTAAAATATAGATAAAACACTGAAAATAAAAATCACCATGTGCCATGACAGCTAGATTAAAGACTTAGTAATACTTTGTCACTTTTGATTATTTTAATTGATATGAAGAGCAATTTTGGTGCATTATGGTTCTTTTCAAAAACAAAACTAATATAATGAATATTTATTAAAGAAGGTTTATTAGCTTGGCTTACACAGGCAAGTTCTAGTAGTCTCACTTTGTGTGACCTACAGCAAAGAACCAGAATTATGTAGTTGCTTTCAGTCTATGAGGCTAAATGTCTCTGCATTATGCAGGCCAGGAAGATTTCTGGAGAGATGCTGATCTTCAGTTCACATTGGAAGATTTTAACTTTAATATCAGTGAAGGAGTCGTCATCATCATCAACAGCAGCAGTAACAGATTAGATGAACTTGGCAGGGAAAGTAAGAGGCAAGCATTAGAGAAGCCTAGTTTTCTTCCTCGAGGTCCTCTTATCTGGGGCACCAAAAGAAGATTCCATTCAAATTCAAGCTAGAAGGCAAAGTAGACAGTCCTCACAGGCACATACCCAGTTCAAACTGTTCTAGGTAATTCCTGACTGAAACACTCCTCAAGTGTAATTGTAAATTATGACGCTAATAATTAAAACTTAACTCTAACCTTCTGTGAATAAAAACATAGAAACTGATATATAACCTTGGAGGTAGCTTCCTTATCAATATCTGCCTATGGGAACAAGTTCCAGTGTTTCCGTTTTTATCTGAGCAAGGCACTATCTGATAGTGTCTATGAATATTTGGAGCTATCATTGTATGTGTATGTATCTTATCTAAATACATAATATTTACATATATGGATAAATGTCTTATTTACAATCAAATTTTAATCGAATCAAATGGTATTACACTGAACATGCTTTAAAATTATCTGTTTATTTCTAATCACATTGTGTCAGATACTAATATTGACTTGACACAATCCTGACACACATTAAGAGACAACTTCTAGCTGTGCTTGTGAGAGACTGTCTTGAATTTGTTAATTGATGTGGGAAGACCCATATTGACTGTTGACCTGACAAATTCCTGGACAGGGAATCCTGGACTGGATAAATGGAGAAAATGCTGTGACTATCAGCAAGTCTTCATTGTTTTCTATTTTGTGACTATTGATGTAATGTGATTAGTGGCATCAAGCTCCTGCAACTACAACATCCCAGCCACACTGTACTCTGAACTGTATGAGTCAGAATAAACCCCTTCTCTTGTAAGTTGTCTTTGTCAGTGTATTTCTATTATGACAGAAGGAAAGAAAATAAGATGGTGTTACAGTTGTTGTTTCTCATTTGGATAAGGTTTATAATGAGAATAATGTAAAACACATGTGCTTTTAGATGTTACACTTTATCTATTAATGTAATAATAATAGCTAAATCCATGATATTTATGTATTCACACTTCTTGTAGATTGAAAGTACTCAATTCTTTATATCTTAGTCAACTTTTAGATTTGTTAGACCTTTGAAGACTTAACTTTGATGCATTAAAGATGTTTTTAGTTTTAAATTTTAAAATGTGTAGATTAGGTTATATTGTCTGTATGAGTTTATACTGTCCTTTGAGATAATTTAATGACTGTACAAGAGAAAGACTCCTGCTTCCATGAAGTGGCCACCTGGAGGGGCTGAGAACTCAGACAATAAGCTCTTCAGTAGTGCATGTGTAAACAAGAAAGTGTGCAAGGCTTAGAACGTGCAGTGGCTTAGTTCGAAAAACAAGAAATGTATGGTAACAGTGTAGGAGACATGACAAAATTACCACTTGATTATTTTGACCCTATAGTTGAAAAGTATTTTTCTTTTCCTAATCAGTTGCTTTCACATCAGATAAAATGTCTGTATATGTGTAAAGCACATGATAGTATAAACTTGGTATCCCAAACCTTCAGTTAATTATAAGAACGTAATTTTTTCTAGTGTCTGTTGAACCACCTTGTTATGTGTTCATGTGCAATAGTACACACCAACATAGCTTGTGAAAGCACTAGCCATGATGTATTTGTTCATCAAAGTGTGAGTTGATCCAGCCCAGGAATGAATTTCTGACATGGCTAATGCCAACATCACAGTCAGTCAGGAAGAACTAGGACAATTGGCATATTGGAGTTTCTTCTCTGTGCAATTGTCTGTTTGAGTGATTCAAATAGTTGGAGGCAGGAAGAACAGAGAATTTTAGAGTCTCTGTCTAAATCCATGAGAAGTTTGAAACATATTTTAAATATATCACACCAAGTAAAAATTGCATGCCAAAATAAATCACATTTCTAATTAAGGTTTTTATTGCTGAAACACCTAAGAAAGATAAAAATCAGAGTTTCCACCAGAAAATATTTGATGAAGACAAAAAGTTTCACTAAAAAAAGTCCTTTTTTTCTTACAGCCCCATCTTTTTTTACATAGTATTTTTATTTATTACTTATTGATTTTACATTATGTACCCCATCAAACTCAGTTATCAGTTATTTCAATTTCATACTCACTCTTATAATTTTCCCATTCATTAAAAAGCTCATCTATGATTATCAATTACTTATTGGAGCATAACTAAACTCCTTGTGGCCAGCCCCTTAAAGAAAATAATTTCTTCCTCACCCACACACCTGCTAGAGGCCACCAACACAGAAGTGAAGTACTGTGCCATCTAGTTATCTTCTAGCCTTGAGCTCTGGTATACAATGACATCTTAGCTTTCTGGGTTTGTGATACCTCACTCAGGAGGATATTCTTCAATTTCATCAGTTTGCCTGCAAATTTTAGGATATTATTATTTCTTACTACTGAGTAGTACTCCATTGTGTAGATATACCATAGTTTGTTAATCCATTCTTCAGTTTAGAGACATCTAGGCTGTTTCCAGGTTCTTGCTATTACAAATAATGCTGCTATGAACATAGTTAAGCTAAAGTTTTTGGTGTGTATATGTGTGTCTTTAGGATATATGTCTAAAAGCCTTATTACTGGATCCTTGGGGAAATTAATTCCCAGTTTTCTGAGAAAAAGCCATACTGCATTCCAGAGTGGTTGAAGAAGCTTACACTCCCTCCAATATGGAGGAGTGTTTCCCTTGCTCCAAATCCTCTCCAGCATAGGCTATCATCGGTGTTTTTAATCTTAGGCATTCTGATAGGTGTAAGGTAGTATCTCAAAGTTGTTTTGATTGGCATTTCTCTGATGTCTAAAGTTGTTGAACACTTAAATCAAGATCAGATTAAAGACCTAAACAGACCTATAACAACAAAGGAATTTGAAGCTGTTTTTAAAAGTCTCCCAAATAAATAAAGCCCAGGCCCACATGGTTTCAGGGCAGAATTCTACCAAATATTCAAAGAAGAGCTAATACCAATATTCCTCAAACTTTTCCATACAGTAGAAACTGAATGAATATCGACAAACTCTTTTTATGAGGCTACAATAACCCTGATACCCAAACCATTCGAAGATACAACAAAGAAAGAGAATTACAGACCAATTTCCCTCATGAATATTGATGAAAAAAATTCTCAACAAAATTCTGGCAAACTGAATACAACAACATATAAAAAAAGTCATTCACCATGATCAAGTATGCTTCATCCCATAAATGCAGGAATGTTTCAACATATGAAAAATTGTAAACGTCAACCATTATATAAACAAATTGAAGTAAAAAACCCCACATGATCATCTCCTTGGATGCTGAATAAGCCTTTGAAAAAAATCCAACCTTCTTTTATGATAAAGTTCCTGTAGAGATCAGAAATACAGGGAAAATACCTAAATATAATAAATATGATTCACTAAAAAGTTTTTCAAAAAATGTTCTTAACAAAGAGAACTTGTCCACCCTGAAATAATAGCTCTGATAACCTTTATTCCCCCTTCCAATTGTTATCCCAGCAGTACTTTTTTCTATAACATAAAAGGGAAATAAAAGAGCTTAGTGTCTCATACTTTATGGGAAGACATCTAGAGTCAAGGACCCTTGAAAACTGTATCAGGGTCAAAATAATTTTAGAAAATAAAAGAAAGAAACACATCAAAAGTAATACACATACACACAAGTATACTAAAACCCTCTACAGTGCAGTGGCACAGGGCAGTGTTATCAAATCTAACCCAGGACTCTTCTGCCATGTCCTCTTGTCTTCTAGCCTCATGACATCATGACAGATGCTATCTTCTGTAAGAAGTAGGCTACTAGGTAAAATGTTATCTGGAGGTTGAACCTAATGATGTTGCTCATCTTTTGTAATCTTGCTGGAGTGGTGACATTAGTCACCAGTGTTTCTGTAATTCCTCACCCACACTTCCACAAGGGCCCCTCAATGAAGGTTTTATAAGAAATTTCTCATCCATGCTCTGTAAGGAACCCGTTCGCCCCGACCCATGGGACTTCAACACAGGAGACCACCTATGAGAGAGAATGAAGGGAAGGGAGACAAAAAGGCAGCAGGTCAAATGGGATTCTGATCGAGCTGCGATTTATTGTGATTCTAAACATGCTTATATAGTAGAATATGGGGAGAGGACAATCTTCAAACACCAGCTGGAAGCTGGCCAGGGGAGCAGGATATTGGCAGGGTAAAAAAGGTGGCTGGTCTTGCTTCAGAGGGAGAGGTGCTAGGTAACCTAACCATAGAATATTCTTGCTATTCTATTCTTTAGAGCTACCTTTATGGGAGGACTGCTACATAACCTAGCCACAGAATGTTCCTGTCATTCGTTAGAGTTTCTTCTCTGTTAATGTGAAGCAAACCAGAACATCTCTTTTACGTTGGGAAAAATATCTATTCTACTTGGGAGAAACCTATTTTACTTGGGAGAATGTCTATTCTACTTGGGAGAACATTGTGCTGGCTCAGTGGTTGGTTTCTCAGTCTGTTCCCACTGGAGCCTTTAGCTAGAGGCCTAGAGGCTCAAGCCAGGGTCTTGATCCCTGAAATCTCCTCCCTTTTCTTTACTTAGGACCAGTCATGAGTTGAGGAGGTTCAGAGAGGTGACAGAAACTCCATCCCACAGGGTATTCTCTGGGAGGCAGCATCAGAGTCCATGGGCATCCCCACAGTCCCTGAGCTACTGGAAAGGCACAGTTTTGAGTGGGGGAGGAAAGGGATTCCTGTGCAACTACCATGCAATGGTGTATGTCGTCCAGGGTACTCAGGCTGTTGGAGGACTCCACTGAGTCCTTACCTCACACAGTCCAGGCTGTGCCCTCTTTGTTCCTCAATACTCAAGCCCATGTCCCAAGCACATTAGCAACCCTGCCTGAGATTCAGGGGATGTGCAGGTGGGGCTGGGGACTAATCCCCTGTCCTCTAGGTCTAGCCAATGATAATGGACCTGAATGCGTTTCTCCTCACTTTCTCTGAGCTGCATTTGAACAAACAGCTTCAGTCATGAGAAAGCTCATGGTCCAAAGGTTAAAATTATAACCAGGCCAACCATTGGTCCAAGGGGGGAGGGTAGTAGAGTGGTGAGCCATTGAGAGGTGGAGAACTATGTTTGTAACCAGCCGAGCTCCTTTTCCCTTTCTCGCCTATGCTTTTCTAATCCTTCTCTAACTTTGGCCATGCTATCTCTAGTGACCCCGGTGTGATCAGTATAGAAAGAACACTCTTCTTTGAGAGCTGCACATAGGCCTCCCTGTTGGAGGAACAGCAAATCCAACCCTCGGTGGTTCTGTAAAACAACCTCTGAAAGGGGTGTGAGAGATGTTTCCAGGGCAGAGATGCCTCTCTCTAGCTGTACTATATCCTCATCTATGGAGACCCTAAGTTCAGGGTAATGTTTGTTGGATAAAACCATAGATGCTATACCCGTCCCTGCCCCAGTGGCACCCAATCCTAACATGACAGCTAAAGTAGTGGTGGAAATAGGCTCTCGTTTATGCCTAGGGAGGGACATTTCTTGGGTTGGTATACATTCTCACAGGGTAGAAAACTGCTCCTGGGAGTAGTCGGTTAGGCGAGGAATAATCTGGACTAAAATACAAAACAATTGGGGAAGTAGTAGTATTAAGCTCTAGGGAGATGCAGGGAGTCAGGCCATCGGTGCAGGCCCACCAGGTGTCATTGGTGGGAAGGATGTATCCAGAGGTGTCCAATCTGTTGAAAAAGTCAGTGGTGTTACAAAGGAGCTGCAGGTGGAATGGGTCCTTGGCTCCAGCAGTGATCAGACATCTGCCCTGTCCCATAACCTGGGAGAGTGTTAATCGGGACTCGGGTGCTTGTTGCCACCTGCAATCTGCAGGTTTAGAGGTGCATGAGTAGGGCAGGTCAACTGCTACTCTGCTCTCCACTTCCAGTTGTCAGCTTCAGTCAGCAGGAGGTCATTGTCTCTGTCCCAGGGAGACTGCAGTCTAGGAGTGTTCAAGGTGCAGGTCATCTGCATCCTGTGAAAGTCTGCATTCTGTGGAAAAAACACAAACATACCCTCTCCCCTACACCAGAACTGGGTCTAGTGTATGTTAAGTGCCATCTGCCAGATTTTTTTCATTGATCCTGAGATAAGGCCACATTGCTAAGCCTCCAGCGTCTATCAGCTGTAGTAAGTGACTGAGAATCCACAGTTAAAACATTTAAAATATAAAAAAATTGAAGGATAAATGGTCTTTAGACATGGCTGCATACTCTCCCTTCTTAGTTTTAAAAGACAAACTTTAAGAGTGCAATGAAAGTTGCTTCCACGATTGTCAGACCCATAAAAATTATAAGAAATCTCAGTTCAGCACAAAATTTGGTAAAACTTAATCTGTTTTCATTACTTTTGGAAACTCTGTAAGCAACGGCTTTTAACATCCTTAGCCTTTTCTCCAGAATGTGCAGAGGCAAAAATAAGATGAAAACAAGTATCAACAGAAACATGGACATAGACCATCCTTCCAAAGGAGGGACTATGAGTAACATCTCTCTGCCACATATGATTAGAAGCAAAGTGCCCTGAGGATTCATTCCAAAATAGTTTACTGACAGAATTTCTGTACACAAAGGACACTGTTTGAGTATTTGAGTGGCTTGGTCCTTTGTGATCTTGAGAAGAAATTTCAAAGATCCAGCATTAAGATGAAATCTTTGATGGACTTAAAAGACATTATCAAATGCATTAACCATAACATATGTTGATTCAGTAAGCTGATAAGCGTGGGCATTCCCTTCATTAGGAAGGTCAGGATGAGCCTGCAAATATCCCACATAGAATAGCTGAGTTCTGTCCCACAAAAGCCTGTATTTTTAGTGAAAGCTGAGATACTTTATTCACAGGTGCAATATAACGAGCTGTTTCTAAAGGGCCAAGGATCCATGCCACATATTGACTATCAGTGAACAGATTAAATAGTTCAGGAGAATATGTACTAAAGCCAGCTGTACAGCTAGAAACTATGCCACTTGAGCAGATTTGGCTGCTGTGATTTACACATCTGTAAGTGGTGGAGAGACCACCATTGCACAGTATTTTCTAGCATTCTTTAAAGGTCGTAATGAAATAACTCTGGGAAAACACACTGAATGAGTCTTTAAAAAGTCAGTCAATTTTGGAGGAAGGATGGTGATTATTAAAACCACACATTTTTGAGTACATAAAAAGTACATTCTGAACTAGTGGCTTGTACCCACGAATGTCATGAATATCCAGAATCTATGCTGCTCAGAAACCTATGTGGCCTGGAGACTGGCCTTTATTCTTATGCTAAAACCCTCACTGCTCAGGCCTCTAGAGCCTAAGGTGTTTTAAACTGAAGGCTCCTGCTGCAGTTGAGCCTTGAAGCCTAGGGCTTGGTAGTAACAAGGCTGAAATGGAGATTTCATTAGCATAAGGTGTTAAAACTTTATACTGTATGATATCAAATATTTGTAAGTTAAGCTTAAATCCTTATGGAATTACATTTAATACAGCCAGACAATAATACAGAACAACATAGCAGGGCAGTATTTATAAGAGATTGTAACTAACCCACATTCATGGTACAGTAGCAAAATTCTAAAGAAAAGATAAGAGACATGGTATAACATGCCTACTGTACTGGCTATACCAGAAACTAAAGGCCAGAATACAGCCTTTTTAGAAAACATTGGCAGTTTCTCAAGTATATAAGAAACATAAACTGCGACTTGACTCTGTAATCTCACTTCCTGGAATCTAGCCAAGAGAAATAAAAATATCTACTCCTCTATTATAGGTTCACAAACAAAATGCAATATATTGTTTATTCAGTAGCATTTAGAAATAATAAAGGAGAAAATACTAATACATGCTGCATATATGAACATCAAAACATTATACTGAGAAAAGAAGCTAGATATAATGCAAGTTTCTCTGTGTAGCCTTGACTACAGAGATCCATCTATCTCTATCTCCCAAGTGTTGGGAGGCATCTGTATTCTTGATCAAAACTTTTCATGCTCTTACTACCTTCATACTCTTTTAAGAGTTAACTTAAAGACACCATCAGCATTTCACCTGTATCAGACCTGTCCTTTCAGGCCAGGAAATATAAGTGTGATACATTAACACTGTAAAAGTTTCTTAACACTATGATTCAAATACAAAAGCATACTTGCTTCTGTGAGAAAAAAATTACTTTGTCTTTAACCCTAATTCTCTGTGTTTGGAGGATTTTTATAATCCTAGTAGAGTAAGTGATCCTTATTCAATGCCTCCCTTTTTAATAACTGCTTGGATATCTGGAGAATTATTATACATTTTTAAAGCATCATTACGAAATTCTAATAAGAAAATGCCTGAACGGGGACTTTCTCAGGTCTAAAGGCATTATAGTAATTTTGGAAACAATTACCTACCCTTTTCTATTTTTTTTTTTTTGCATCAATTGTCCCCTCCTGTGGAAACTATAGACATTAATCATCTAGATGATTAAAGAAAGTCTAAGCCTTTTTTATGAACCAGCATTACTCTCATCTTGAGTGCTTTCTTAATGCCCTTGACAAATTGGTCATGCCCTGTTCCATGGTTCAGCAATCTAACCCAGCTGACCTTCGTCGCTATCACTCCTCCGTACCTCAATAGGCTTCTCTCCGGGCTGGGTGATCCTGGAGAGAATGACGACCACCAAGCACTTGGACTTTCTACCAATAGGGACATTCTTCTTTCATGAGGAATGGTTGTGCCACACATTGAGGTGCCAGTCGCCCCGACCCGCGGGACTTCAACACGGGAGACCACCTACGAGAGAGAATGAAGGGAAGGGAGATGCAAAGGAAGGCAGCAAGACAAACAGGATTCTGATCAACATGAGATTTATTGAGATTCTAAAAATGCTTATATAGTAGAATATGGGGAGAGGACAATCTTCAAACACCTGCAGGAAGCTGGCCAGGGGAGCAGGATATTGGCAGGGTAAAAAGGTGACTGGTCTTGCTTCAGGGGAGAGTTGCTAGGTAACCTAACCATAGAATGTTCTTGCTATTCTATTCTTTAGAGCTACCTTTATGGGAGGACTGCTATATAACCTAGCCACAGAATGTTCCTGTTATTCGATAGAGTTATTTCTCTGTTAATGTGAAGCAAACCAGAACATCTCTTTTACTTTGGGAAAAACATCTGTTCTACCTGGGAGAACATCTATTTTACTTGGGAGAATGTCTATTCTACTTGGAGAACATTGTCCTGGCTCAGTGGTTGGTTTCTCAGTCAGTTCCCATGGGAGCCTTTAGCTAGAGGCCTAGAGGCTCAAGCCAGTGTCTTGGTCCCTGACACCCTCACTCATGCTTCATAAGGAAGCCTTCCTCCATGCTCTATAAAGAATTTATTTCCCATGCTCTATAAGTAGTCCTCACCCAGGATCTGTCAGGAAGCCCTTGCTCATGTTCTGTAGGAACCCTTACTCTGTAAATAACCTCTCACTCATGATCTGTAAGTAACCACTTCACACTCTTTAAGAAAATTTCCACCTATGCTCTTGTAAGAAACTCCTCTTCCATGTTCTATGCTCCCAAAAAGAAACTCCTCCCCCACACTCAGTACGAACTCTTTCATGCTCAGTAAGTTGCAGAGAAGAAAAATGATCGGATGTGGTGGGAGGGGGAAGAGACCTTCAATAAGGATATACAGGGATGGAAAAAAAATTCAGAGGGAAAGCTGAACACAAAGAAAACATATGTGTAGCAATCTTATTTGCATTTCCACCCTTGATAAGCCATGCTTATGATTATTATCCTTTGTATAGTTATTGCTAACTCTTCTGCATTTTTAAATTCTTTTTACTGTTTGTTTGATAAATACAAAATAAAGAAGGAAAGAAAAAAAAAGAAATCTCTTGCCTTTGCTCCTATAAAAAATACATTGCCCATGCTCTATAGGAATCCCTCACCAATGCTCTGCATGAAACTCCTCAACCATGCCTCTGAAGGGAACTCCTTGCCCTTGCTCCTATAAGAAACCTCTAAATTATTTTCTTGAATGTAATCTTTCATTCATATTTTCTGTGATTGACCTTTCACCTATTCTCTGTTTCTTTTTTTTATTCTTACAATGATTTTTTTTTATTATGAACAAAGAAGTCACACTTTCTATCCTTATATATTCTTATTCAAGATCCCTTCCCCCTCCCACCATATCAGGTCATTCTCTCTTCTCCACATCCCCCACCTGGCAGGCAGCAGGTGGTCCCAAGGTCCCATTCTCCCAATATTGCTTAGTTCAGCCCCCACTCCTGGGAGATCCTCTCAAGACTAAGTCAGGTTTTCCTCTAGGAAGAGTGTGATCCAATGTTCTCTGTTTCTAACCCTCAACCATGGATGCTCTGAAAAGCCTTATGCACATACCTGCAAGACACTCTCATTCTTTTTCTGTAAGTATTGCCTTGATCATGCTTTGTGAGTAACCTCTAACACATGCTCTGAAACAAATTCTTCATCTATGCCCTATAAACAATACATCACCTATGCTCTTTAAGTACATACACCTAGAGAGTAAGCACAATAAAATTTATTTTTTATGAGGTTGGACCCAGATCGAATGATTTATATTTTTCTTTTTGGTTTCTCATCTGGGCAAATAAACACTTAGTAATTTTATAATAGTAAAAGTAACATAACTGGCAACATTTTCTGAATACATTGCTCATAATTACTTATTGTTTATGGTGGAAATGATTTATTTCTGCTTAGAGGTTGCAGTTAAATTACTTATTTAATGATTTATTCTTTGACATATGATGGGCACATTTTCTCCTTAAATTGCAAAAGTAGTAATTGAAAGGAAGATACATTATCACAAACTAAATTTGAATGAAATGCTTTTTGTCACTCTACCAACCTAAGGCCTCCATCTAGTGCCAATATGTATCCTGTGGATTATGTGGGATGGTTAGAAAAGGCACTGGATACTACCATGTTAATTTGTTACTGGAGTCTCACTATTTCTTTCCTTTGTTTTGTTAGATATTGTGATTCCTCTGGGAAAAAGTCAGACAGGAAACATAGGCAGCAGTGCAGAAGACAAGTGGAGTTTATAATGAGATAAAATGAGGCAGCCTCAAGGCAAAGAGAAGACAACAGCCAGAGAGAAATATTGCCTCTACTTGTATGTATAGATAGCTTCTCTATGTTTTACTTAGTTTTTAGATTTGTGGAATAGAAAACTTGTTGAATGACATTTAGGTTCAGGTGATTGGCAGGTTGTTAATTTTCTCTTAAGTCAAAGGAGAATTTTATGACTTCTTTGTAGCTTGGTAGCTGTGGGAATTGGTTTAGATGCTCAACTCATCATAATCTAAAGCACCTGGGCAAAAATGTATCAATGAGGGTTGGCTCAGATTCTGTTGGCCTATGGCCCTGTCTGTATAACATTGCCTTATCTATATTAAATGATAAGGAAAGAAGACCCAGCCCACTGTGAATACCATTCTTTGACTTTGCATCTAAGACTGTGAAAGAATAGGAAGGATGAGTTGAGTGGTAAACATTTATTCATTCATTTCTTTCTTCTCTTCAGTATGGCTGTTATGTGACTAGATGTTTTAAATTTCTGTTGCCTGATGTTACCTGCTGTGATAGACTGTGATCTGGAATGGTATGCTAAAACAAACTCTTTCTTAATTAAGTTGATGTAAGTAGGGGTGTTTTTTTTTAACATATCAATCTAAATAAAATTAAAATCAAGAAAAATGAAAGCCACTGTCATCTCTGGTAAGAGATTTTTTTAATCAGATCATTTCAAACTTTGCAAAATACCTTAATGTAGGTGACAGATGATACAGAAGCAGGAAGCATTTGATTTTATCTGTTTGATTTAAATTTTATTTTTATTTTTGTCAAGTTCATTGTTGTAGTTAGGATTACTGTTGCTATTATGAAACACCATGTGTACAGCAATTTGGAAAGAGGAAACAGTTTATTTGGTTTATCCTTTCACATTTTAATCAGTCATTGAAGGAAGTCAGAATAGGAACTAAAACAAGATAGAAACTTGGATACAGGAGTTGATGTAAAAGCCATAAAAGGATGTTTGATTTATTTGTTTGTTTGTTTGTTTGTTTGTTTGTTTGTTCGTTTGTGTTTTTTTTTCATTTTTTATATTAGATGATTTTATATCATGTTCCCCATCAAACTCAGCTATCAGTCCTCATAGTTTCATACTACTCTTATGATCTCCCCACTTACAAAACAGCCCATTCATGCTGCTCATTTACTTACTGAAGCATAATTAAACTCCATTTGGCCAGCCCCTTAAAGAAAATGAGTCTTACATCACCCACAACCCTGCCAGAGGCCATCAATGTGGAAGGTGTCATTTAGCTATGTTGTAGCCTTGAGCTCTTGTATATAATGCCCTTTTTAGGATATCATTTTTTCTTACTGCTAAATAGTACTCCATTGTGTAGATGTACCACAGTTTGTTAATCCATTCTTTGGGTAAACTGTGCTCCTCCATTGCTGGTGGGAGTATAAACTTGTTCAGTCACTCCAGAATGTACTATGGTGGTTTCTCAGAAAACTAGGAATCAATTTCCCCAAGGATCTAGCAATACCACTATTGGGCATATACCCTAAAGGTGCAGATTCACACTCCAAGACATTAGCTCAACTATGTTCATAGCAGCATTATTCACAACAGCAAGAACCTGGAAACAACTTAGATGCCTCTCAACTGAAGAGTGCTTTTACATAAAGAAAAGGAAAAAAAGACTTTACAATTTTAATTGAAAAAATGTTGTCAACTAGAAACTTGTTCAAGCTCTATTACCAATATAATTACAATGTATACGAAAGGCATTTTATAATTGAGTGTCTGAAAAATGGACCCTTCTTTCTCTGCATTTTATAGTAGGGCTAAAACATAGTGTTGTGCCATAGAAAGTAGAGAATAGATTAATGAGAAAGAAAACACAGGTCCACTGATTGGAAAGACAAATAGAAACGTGCCTTGGAAATGACAAAGATAAACAGTGAAGTGACAGATTTGCTTCATCATTAGAGATTTGTTACATTTATGATGTAACTTTTGGATTTATAAATGTGTTGCCCAGATAAACCCTGACATGGCTTCTGATATATCACCATCAGAGTCACAGTAGAATTATAAGTAAGTCTATTAAAAAAGCAAAATTAGGGGCTTGTGAGATGGCTCAGCGGTTAAGAGCACCATCTGCTCTTCCAGAGGACCCGGGTTCAATTCCCAGCACCCACATGGCAGCTGACAACTGTCTGTAGTTTCAGTTCCAGGCAAACACCAAGGCAAATAAATAAATAAATAAAGTTTAAAAAAATTAAAATAAAAAGGAACCACAAGAAATTATTTGTTTCAGGAAAAGTTGTGATGGGAAGAAAAAAAAATCCAGGCTACTATGAGTCTTACCTGAAAGTAGCTATAATTTCACACATCAGTGAACAACTGATAGTTAAATTAACCTGCCTTGATATTTTATGTTGGTCATGGAAAATAAAATGCTATTGGATTGACGAGGGACAAGTAAATCTATTTTGGTTATAGCTTGTTATGAGAAGTCATTAGCTAATCTTTACAGGTGAAAATCAAGAAGCAGCTATGTGATAGTGACTCATACATTTAATCCCAACACTCATGAGGCAGAAATAGCTGGATCTCTGTGAGTTCAAGGCTATCCTTGTCTACAAAGCTTGATCCAGAACAGCTAAGGCTACATAAAGCATGCTGCCTAAAAATATATTCTTAAGAAGAAAAGAACAAGACTTTTAAAAAAGCATTTGACATGGCCCTAAAATTATTTCATTAGTAAATAAAAAATTTTATGAAATGTGAGATTAACTTTAAAATGCCTATCTATAGAAAATTATTATGTGCATACATATTAAACCTTCACTCTCTTCTCACTGGACAGAAAAGTAAAAGATAGAAGAAGTATTTCACACTGGGGTATTAAACTATAAAGGATAATTATGAATCCTTTTGGTAAATAAAATGTAGCTTAAAACAAACTAAAGCAAATAAAGACAAGTTAATCTGAGGCTAGTTTGCTCCCTAAGCAACCACAGAAACCTCCCAGCCTTTAATCATATAAAGCATTCTAAGACTTCGGTTGGTGAAATGAGAAGTGTGTCCAGTTAGTTTTAGGCTAACACATCTATGAGAGGTTCTGGTCTCTTGGCTAAATAGTTTTAATGTGCCCACATGCATTTCCTCCTTCTGTGTGTTCTCCTCTCCTCCCAGAGTATGATTACATTTTAGTTTTGTTACTCCAAATTATGGTTTATCCTATATTATATGCTTTTTTTCCTGGCAGCATGACTCCTATAGACCTTGTAGGAGATTGCTACTTATCTTGAACAAGGTCAGTAAAGTAAATGACAAGGGTTGAACCAACTACATATCAGAACCTGGCATTATACCCATTGTTGTCAGCAGACACAGTATGGCATTATTGATTACTTTAATTTTAATCTAGCAAGAGGTTCTTGACAAATGGGTTAGCTCTTGTTCTGTTTTCTCTAGAGTGTGGATGAAAATGGAATATGATTTGCATTGGACAGCCCCTTGTCCTGTGGCTGGAAACAAGGATCCTTATTCTCTTTATTTGAATAGTAACAATATTCTAACAGCTTGATTCTAATATTTCCAATATTAAACCTAGCTTTTCGGTTGCCATTAGAGACAGAATTCTGAATCAATGATGTGATTAAGCCTCTCCTTCCTCCTCTAAATCTTCCCTTCAATGACTGTGTCGAGTCCTCTTAATAAAGCCAGAACATTTCAACAGCATGTTTCCTGAATTACTTGGTATCTCAGGCTGGTCTTCTCCCTACCTCTGTTATCTCCGTGCTCTGACTATACCACTTTTCAAAGATGCATTGCTGCTGCTCATTGTTCTGTACTGTTGCCCACCCTTTATATCTTATAGAGTTGAAGGTCTCACTGCTTCATCCTGTGTAGAGTATAACTGATTGAAGTTGTAGGATCACATTTTTAAAAATCTCCCCTTAATGAGTAAGTACATTCCCTGCTTATCCTTCTGAGTTTGTGAGACTTTCCTCAGAAAGATGTTTTCCAAATCCAGTCATTTGCCTGATAATTTTAGTATTTCATTTTTTTCTTACTGCTAAGTAATACTCCATTGTGTAGATGTACCATAGTTTGCTAATCCATTCCTTAGTTGAGGAGTATCTAGATTTTCCAGGTTCTTGCTATTAGGAATAGTGCTTTTATGAACGTAGTTGAACTAATGCTTTTTTGGGTGGAAATTTGTATGTGTAGATTATATGCCCAATAGTTGTATTGCTGGATCCTTGGCGAAATTGAGTCCCCATTTTCTGAGACATTTCCATACTTCATTCTACAGTCGCTGAACAAGTTTCCACTCCCACCAAACATGAAGGAATGTTCTCCTTGTTCCACATCCACTCCAGCATTGGTTGTCATCTGGGTTTTTGATCCTAGTCATTCTGACAGGTGTAAGGTGGCATCTCAAAGCTGTTTTGATTTGTATTTCTCTTATGGCTAATGATGTTGAGCATTTTTTCAAGTGCCTTTCAGCCATTTGTAATTCTTCTGCTGATAATTACCTTTTTAGTTCTGAAACTCATTTTTTGATTGGGGTTCAGGGTTTTGGGCTCTAGTTTCTTATGTTCTCTATATATTTTAGAAATCAGTCCTCTGTCAATTGTAGGGTTGGTGAAAATCTATTCCCATTCTGTAGGCTGTCATTTTGTTTTAATGACTGTGTGTTTGGCCTTATAAAAACTTCTAAGTTTCAGGAGGTCGCTCTCAGTGATTGTTGTTCTTAGGGTCTGTGTTACTGGTGTTATATTTAGAAAGTGGTCACCTGTGCCAATGTATTGGAGGGTATTTCCCACTTTCTTTTCTATAAAGTTTAACATTGCTGGTTTTATTTTGAGGTCTTTGATGCACTTGGATTTGAATTTTGTGCAGTGTAATAGGTTTAGATCTATTTGCATTTTTCTAAACACTACCATCCAGCTATGCCAACACCATTCGTTAAAGATATTCTATCTTTTCCTTTGAATATTTTTCACCACTTTGTCAAAAATCAGGTGTTCATAGGTGTGTGGCTTAATGTCTGGATCTTGAATTTGATTCCTTTGATCCACAAGTCTGTTTTCATGCCAGTACTAAGCTGTTTTATTGCAGTAATTCTATAGTATAATTTGAAGTCAAAGATGGCAATGCCTCCTGAGGTTCTTTTGTTGAGGAAAATTGTTTTGGCAATCCTGTTATTCCAAATGAAATTTAGCATTGTTCCTTTAAGGTCTGTAAAAAAAATTGTGTTGAGATTTTAATAGGAATTGCATTGAATCTGTAGATTTTGGTAAGACTGTCATTTTTGTAGTTTTTTAAATTTTTTATTTATATATTTATTATTTGGTGATTTTTCATCATGCACCCTATCAAACTCAGTTATCAGACCTCTCTGATTCATACCCACTCTTATGACCTCCCCATTTACAAAAATTGCCCACTTATACTGCTCATTTACCTGAATTGCTAAGTTCTAAAATATTTTAAAAATAGATTTTTATAAACCTGGCACAGGCATGGAACAAAGTTTCCTTTAGAGTGTACTGAGTTAGCAAAAAAGTAATTAGCAAGTAATGATGAACTTTAGTGGACATAAAACATCAAGTCAGGCCAGATAATGTCAGGGAGACTCATCAGGCTAGACCTTGGAGAAGGATATGGCGTATCTAGGAGGGTAGAGAGATTGAGTGTGTCTCTGAAAGGACTTGTGTGTTGTGGCAGGTAGGTTGGGTCCTGCCAGAAGTCTAGAGGTGGGTTATAGTGAAGGCAGAAATGAGTAAAAGGAAGCAGAGGCAGTGAATTTGGAACCCAGGCTAAATCTGGCAGACTGGGGAGAAGTTGTGAGTCAGGGATAAAAGGATCTGCCAGGTCTGAATGTTGCATGGCAGCATCAAGGCTTAATGACTAAAGAAAACACTATTCTGAGTAACATGAACAGGTAATAATTTGGGAAAATAATGATATAATTTGTATTTGTCAAGGTTCTCTAGAGTTATAGAACTTATGGAATGAATCTCTCTGTGTGTTTATATACATATTTCTACATATATGTATATATGTATATACACATAAATCTATATGGAATTTTTTGAGGCTGCAATCCAACTAATCCAATAATGACTAGTTGTGAATAGAAGGTCCAAGAATCTAGTTGTAGCAGGAAATCAGGAACTATATATGTGAACGATCACGTCATAGGACTGGAGACGAGTGGGGCATGGTTAACTGAAAAGGATTCTGGAAGTAGAACTTCGAGGGAGAGGACCAGGACAGAAAGTCATCATTCTCTCGCGAGAGTTCCCCAACCGGGTACACAGTTCGACCCAGCTGCCCGGGAGTTCGGACGTACAGCGTGGGGATGAAGAATCTTCCTTAGAAAGGCTCTGGTATGCTGCAGCCTCATCCTGTCATCTTCTCTTAAAACCGGCTCTGTTTTGTAAGCGATTTTTACAAAATAAACCCCGTTTAAAACATATCTCAGGGCAGATTTTTACCGCGATAATTGGCGCCTGAATGCGGGGCTAATTCTACAAACCCTCCGGGTTCCTCACTCACCCATGGAGCCGGTCTGAACTTGGTTACCAGCTGCGCACAAGCCTCCTGTACGCAACCAGGAATGAATCTACCCACGGCAGACCTCCTAAGAGATGTATTGACCCATTCTAGTGGAGCACGCCTGGTAGGATATGTTGAAAGATCTGAGAAAGACCCTCCCAGCCGAATCGCCACCTCGTTTCCCACACCATTGCTGCTGCTGCTGATCACGACAGCGACATCTGCTGGCTGTAAGTTCTCATTACATCTGAGTATATTTTTTTCTTCCTTTTCTTTTCTACATATTTTTTTTCCTTTCTACAATGTCTTACCAGATAAATGTTCAGAATTTTTCTCACTTTGTCACAATGGTAATAGAGGATTATTTCCAGGACTATGCATTTGGAGGTTATCTCCACCCAGGAGTCCTTTTGCTTTTTTGTGTGATAATGTACTTCATACTTAGCTATTTTAAGGCATCTCAACATAGAGAGTATGAGGCTAAGATGTCTGGCATGGATGAATGTATTAAGACACTCCCGAAACCCATTGTTTCCATAGAAGAGAGGTCTACTTTGATCACAGAGGAATTTAGAGCTCATATTGCTGAAAATTTTAGGAAATTGGATGAAAAATTTTAAAAAAATGGATGAAAATTTTAGGATAATGGATGGAAACTCTAGGAAATTTGAACAGAAGATAGTAGAATGGATAGATGTGGAGACAGGGAGGATTTTCCATTCTATGAAATTGTTGGAGAGATCATTTATAGAAGACTATAAAACACTGGAAAAGACCATTACCACTAGGTTACAAGATTATGAGGCTTGCTTGGAGGTTTTAGAAAAGGATCTTGAGGCAACACCTGCTCAAGATAACCCAGAGCCCCTCTTAAATGGTGCTACTGCAGGGAAGGTTCTTCACCTAGAGTGGTTACCATGAGGGGACTACCCCCCATCCCTCCAACTCTATTCCCAGTTGTGGCAGAGGCCAAAAAACCACAACCACATGGAAGGGCTTCTGACAATGTTGGATATAATTATGAACCTATACCCATGAAGGATTTAAAATAAATAAAGGAAGAAAAGTGAACTATGGTGTACACTCATCTTTTGTGAGGCAATCCTTGAACTCATGGTCAGCACAGAATCAAGTAATTCCTGATGACTAGAAGAATTTGGCAAATGCAGTGTTGAACAATGGCCAAAACTTCCAGTGGAGGAATTGGTTTAGAGAAGAGGCTAAAGACTTGGAATCTCGAGATCAAACTGGAAATGTTATCATCTCCAAGGACCAAATCCTTGGGGAAGGCCAGTTTGCTGATTTATCAGTTCAGTCTACTTATGATGACCATGCTCTGTTGCTGTGTTGTACTGCCGCCTTAAATGCTTGGGAAAAGGTTTTGGACCCAGGACAGAGAATTGAGTCATATACCCAGATTAAACAAGGTCCAATGGAGCCTTATACAGACTTTTTACAGAGGTTGACTCAGGCTGTAAATAGAGCAGTGTCAGATCCAGAAGTTAGGAAACAATT
>PVIH01015577.1:0-49079 GCA_004025045.1 Sigmodon hispidus | reverse complement strand
ACTTTGAGATACCACCTAACACCTGTTAGATTGGCTAAGATAAAAGGTACAGATGACAGCCTATGCTGGAGAGGATGCAGAGCAAGGGGAACACTCCTCCATTGTTGGTGGGAGTGTAAGCTTGTTCAGCCACTTTGGAATACAATATGGAGGTTTCTCAGAAAATTGAGAATCAATCTCCCCAAGGACCCAGCAATACTACTTCTGGGTGTATACCCTAAAGAGGCACATTCACACTCCAAAGGTATTAGCTCAACTATGTTCATAGCAGCATTATTTGTAATAGCAAGAACCTGGAAACAACCTAGATGTCCCTCAACTGAAGAATGGATTAACAAACTATGGTACATCTACACAATGGAATACTATTCATCAGTAAGAAAAAAATGATATCCTAAAATTCACAGGCAAATGGATGGATTTGGAGAATATCCTCCTGAGCGAAGTATCACAAACTCAGAGAGATAAGGAGGGGATGTACTCACTCACTAGTGGTCTCTAAACAAACAAACATGAAAAAAAGCCAAACATGCCCAAGCGGCAAACCACAACCACTGAACACCTTGGGATCAGAAACACCCTGGACTGACCCTTCAAACCCCAGTCCAACTATAGGAACACCTGACTCATCTTGAGGGTGGGGGGACAAAACTGGATTTAGCCGGGAGTGAAGACTGATCCAAGAATTATTGGGTCAGTGGGACCATAGGACTGTCTGCTCCCTGCCCCGGGAGGGGATGGGGAGTTGCAGAGAAGAAAAATGACCAGATATGGTGGGAGGGGGAAGAGACCTTGAATAAGGATATATAGAATGGAATGGAAAAAAAAATTCAGAGGGAAAGATGAACACAAAGAAAATATAGGTGTAGCAATCTTATTTGTATTTCTACCCTTGATAAGTCATGCTTATGATTCTTATCCTCTGTATAGTTATTGTTAACTCTTCCGCATTTTAAATTCTTTTTAGTGTTTTTTTTTTTTTGATAAATACAAAATAAAGAAGGAAAAAAAACCCCACAACCTTGGAGTTACAAGACATAAGTATTTATTTATACTTCTCATTAAAATGAAGAAAAACTTTTTTATTTTTAATTATATGTATTAATTTACACATGAATGAGTCTCAATGTTTTTATATTTCTACACACACACACACACACACACAAAATGCAGCATTCCTCATCCAATCCTCCCTCCCTGTGCACCCTTATCCAACCTCTGTCAACCATTCTATTTCCAGGTGGCACAGACATATGAGAATACATACAGTCTGTGTCATTGTCCAGCTGACTTCATTTAAAGTATTGACTTCTGTTCCACCAATTTTACTACAGGTGACCGGATTTCATTCTTTATCTGTTTACTCATACATGGTGATGGGCATCTAGATTGCCTCTGTGTGTCACCTACTGTGACTAATGTATGGAGACCATGGGGCTTTCAGATAAGATGGTAAATTATAAATTGCCTATGTGACCTGATGAAAGAGTTGGGGTAAAATAAAAAAAAAGCCCAATTCCTATTTTTAAAAAAGAGGGATGAAGAAAAATAAAATTTGATAGCATTTTCTCCACAAATAAGCAGCCACAAGTGGCCATCCACCTGAGCCCACTTGCGTCAATCACATTGTTGACATCAGAGGTCAGCAGTAGCTGCCGAGGAATGCTATCTCCTCAGGTCACTGGTGGTACAAGTAGAGTGAACTAGAGTGAGACTCACTAGGCTGTGAAGATGTGGCTATGAGCTGGATATGCCATGGGTGGAAACAGCCACAGCAATCAGACTGTAGAAAAAGGGACAGAAATGCTGCAGGAGACCTTGAGCCTAGGCTCTTCTACTTTCTAGAAAGAAAAGCCTGACAATGAGCTACCCCCAGCTGTATGTGGGCCAGCAACATGAGAATACATTAAATGTGCTCTTGATCTTGACACAGCCTCACCAAAAGGTATGTTTTAAAAGAGAACATCTAGTACCAAAATTAAAAGCTGTAAGATTCATTTTCTCCAATCAGAATTCCAGTGCTACTATTTCTGAATGTTTTTGAAGACACAAATCTAATACACAAGTGTGCTCTCCTGCACTGGGGCTGCTGTCAAATGGTTATATTATTCTTACAGACAGTTTTCCCCTAAGTAGGAGAGGAGAACATAAATCCAGATAGAGAGAGCTTGCTAGGAAGATGAGCATAAACTAAAACAAACGACAAGAGGGGGAGAATTGGGAAAAATAAAAACTGGACATGAGGAAATATCCACAGCCTCACAGCACCTCAACATCAGAAGCCAGAGATAGTGAGAAATTTAAAATTCCAGAGGTTTTTAGAGTCTTACTTTTATAAGAAAGCAGTAATTATGTAGATGAATCATATATATATATTCAAATACACACATATATTTGAGTATTTGAGGAAATCATTCAAGGCCTAAGCAAAAAAGTCAGCAAAGTAGATGGATCACTGAAGAAACTGGAGAAGAAATTTTAAAGTTCAGAAATTTTTTAGATATTGAGATGAAGAAAGAACCAAATAGAGACAGATGACTGGGGCCCTGTGGGCTGGCTTTCCATGTCCTGTTTGGTATGTCTGTTGATTATAATCATTGTTCAGCTTAGTGTGGAGCTAAAGGCAACTGAGTAAGAAAGCAGGAGAGGGGCTCTTCCCCAAGGAAGAGCAGAATAACTGGGCGTTCAGGGCAGAGCAGTCAGCCCTGAAAACATACAAACAAGTAGCATTACATTTAGGAGTGTGTATGTGTTTGTGTGTGTGTGTGTGTGTGTGTGTGTGTGTGTGTGTGTGTGTGTGTGTGAATCTGTATAAACATCCAATAACAATTATTAAAAAAAAGAGGCATGAATTTGAAGAAGAGCAGAAAAGGGTATATGGGAGAGTTTGGAAAAAGTTAAGGAAAGGAAAAATTGTTGCAATTAAATTACAATCCCCAAAATAGACTCCAACAAAAATAGAGGAAAGCATCACTGACAGAAAGGTGAGGCACAGAAATGAGTTTCAGATGTGGGAATAAGACCAAGAAAAAGGTCCCTTCAGATACAAATAAAAATATCTAGATTGGTTTTAGCAAACCTTTCAGGGGTTCTCTGATATTTTTAATAGATCAGACCTAAAAATACAAAGGGTAGAAGGGGAGACTGAGTCAAAGACCAAAGACTTTATGTGCTGACGTTATAATAAAAAAATTTCTCAAACCTAGATGAAGGAGTATACAACCAAATACAACAGAAATGTAGAACCCCAGATATGAGGTGGACCTCTCCATAGCACATCACAACCAAGATGTCAGAAACACAAAGCAAAGAAACAGGAATAAGAGTAAAGGGAAATACCAAGTCTCCTATGAAGACAAACACTTCAATATATATATGCACAGGGAAGAGAGTTCTAAAAATGATTCTAGTAAGGCGGGAAACATCATAAGACTTGCCAATGGGTTCAGGAGATCCCACTTATTGATTGTTGGTCTTAGTGTCTGTGCTACTGGTGTTATATTTAGGAAGTGGTCACCTGTGCCAATTCGTAGAAGTGTATTTCCCACTTTCTTTACTATCAAGTTCAAAGTGTCTGGGTTTAAGTTGAGGTCTTTGATCCACTTGGATTTGAGTTTTGTGCAGGGTGACAGACTCGGATCTATTTGCATTTTTCTACACACTTCCATCCAGCTATGTCAACACCATTTGTTAAATATATTATCTTTTTTCCATTGAATGTTTTGGGCCCCTTTGTCAAAGATCAGGTGTTCATAGGTTTTTGGGTTAATGTCTAGATCCTCAATTCTATTCCATTGATCCACAAGTCTATTTTTATGCCAGTACCAGGCTGTTTTTATTACTGTAGATCTATAGTATAGCTTGAAGTCAGGGATGGTGACACCTCCTGAAGTTCTTTTGTTGAATAAAATTGTTTTGGCAATCCTGGCTTTCCTGTTATTCCAAATGTAATTGAGTATTGTCCTTTCAAGGTCCAAAAAATATTGTGCTGTGATTTTGATGGGCAGTGCATTGAATCTGTAGATTGCCTTTGGTAGAATTGCCATTTTTACTATGTTGATCCTACCAATCCAGGAACATGGGAGAGCTTTCCATTTTCTGATATCCTCTTCAATTTCTTTCTTCAGTGATTTAAAATTTTTGTCAAATAGGTCTGTTACTTCTCTGGTTATAGTTACTCCAAGGTATTTAATACTATTTGCAGCTATTATGAAGGATAATGTTTCCCTTATTTCTTTTTCAGCTCTTCTATTTTTAGTGTATAGAAGGACTACTGATTTCTTTGAGTTAATCTTGTATCCTGCTACATTGCTGAAGGTGTTTATCAGCTGTAGCAGTTCCTTGGAAGAATTGTGTGGGTCACTTATGTATACAATCATATCATCTGCAAATAGAGATAGCTTCACTTCTTCTTTTCCAATTTGTATACCCTTAATCTCTTTTCGTTCCTTTATTACTTTAGCTAAAACTTCGAGAACTATATTGAATAGATAAGGGGAAAGAGGACATCCTTGTCTAGTTCCTGATTTTAGTGGGATTGCTTTGAGTTTTTCTCCATTAAGTTTGATACTGGCTGTTGGCTTCTTGTAAATCGCCTTAATTATATTTAGGTATTCTCCCTGTATTCCTGATCTCTCCAGGGCTTTAATCATAAAGGAGTGTTGGATTTTGTCAAAGGCTTTTTCTGCATCTAAGTATATGATCATGTGGCTTTGTTCCTTTAGATTGTTTATATGATGGATAACATTCACAGTTTTTTGTATGTTAAACCAGCCCTGCATTTCTGAGATGAAGCCTACTTGGTCATGGTGGATGATATCTTTTATACATTGTTGTATATGGTTTGCCAAAATTTTGTTGAGAATTTTCGCATCAATATTCATGAGGGAAATTGGTCTGTAATTCTCCTTCTTTGTTGTGTCTTTGAGTGGCTTGGGTATTAGGGTAATTGTGGCCTCATAAAAGGAATTTGGCAATATTCCTTCATTTTCTACTGTGTGAAATAGTTTGAGGAGTAACGGTAGTAATTCTTCTTTGAATGTCTGGTAGAATTCAGCACTAAAACCATCTGGACCAGTGGATTACATAAAATTGTAAAAAGAAACAATCACCCAGGCAAAGAGACAACCTAGAGAATAGAAAATCTTTGTCTCATATATATATGTATATATATATGCATATATATGGAAAGTTATTATCTTGAATACATAAATATCTAAAAAAATAAAAAATCATTATTCTAGTCAAAAAATGGGCCAATATATCTATAAACTGTTCTCAAAAGAGTAATAGCTACTTATTTAACACATGCTCAACATTGTTAGCCACAAGATCAACACAAATTAAATCTATTTAGAGGTTCTGTTCATCAGAGACAGACTGTCTAATACCAAGGAAACAATGACAACACATGCTGACGGGATGTTGATAAAGAGAAACATTAAGCTCTGTTTTAGTACTGGAAACCTATGAAACCATTATGGACACCAATATGGTAACCAGACACACCATATATATTAGTTAGGGTTTCTACTGCTTATAATGAGATGTCATGACCACAGCAACTCTTATAAAGAAAAGCATTTAATTGGGGTGGCTTACAGTTCAGAGGTTCAGTCCATTTATGATGTGGGACATGCAGATAGACAAGGTGCTAGAGAAGCAATTGAGAATTCTATATCTTACACAGGCCACAGAAAGCATACTGCCTAACTGGGCATGGCTTGTACATATATGAGCCCGCAATGTCTTCCTCTGACAACACCGCACCTACTCCAACAAGGTCATACCTCCTAATAGTGTCACTCTTTGAGGGGGGCATTTTCTTTCAAACCATCACACTATATACAATTTCTGGATTTGTACCCTCAAAATCTAATTCTTACCACAGGTAATTGACACATCCATGTATAGTGCTATACTATTCAAAATACTAAAAAATAAAACCAGCCTAGATTCCCAACAAGGTAATGAATAAAAAAATGTATACATATACATGGAAAAAGCTTGTTCAAGGGCTGGCAGACAGAGAATAAATAGGAGAAATTTAAGAGGAGAAAAAATGGAGAGGAGGATGCTAGAGGCCAGCCACCCAGCCAGCCATGGAGTAAGAATAAGATTTTCAGAAGTAATAAAAGGTAAAAGCCAAAAGTCATAAGATAAATGGAATGATTTAAGAAAAGCTGGCTAGAAACAAGTCAAGCAAGAGGTGAATGGAGTCCAGCTCCTGGTCCACCCATCCAGAGAATTCCCCTCCAGGATTAGGATCACACCCAAGGGTCTGATCTCAGGCTCTTCCAGCAGGCAGACCCTAGGCTTTAGTTGTGAAGGGCCTCCTATAGGGACCCCTAGCTTGCCTGGCTGGGCTGCAGCTCCAGGGCAAACAGCAACATCAGGCAAGGACTTAGGAATTTGAAAGTCCAAGACCCACTGCATGACAAAGTCAGACTTAAGCAATACCTAACTACAAATCTGGCCTTTTAGAAAGCATTAGAGGAAAAACTCCAACATAAAGATCTCAGAGACACCCATGAAACCTCAAACAATCAATAATCCCACAGGAAAAAAAAACCCAAAGAGAGGAAATACATACAAGGTACCACCAAAAATAACAGTAAATATCAATCAGTGGTCACTAATATCCCTTAATATCAATGGACTCAGTTCACCTATAAAAAACACACTAACAAGATGGATACAAAAACAGAAGCCATAAATATGCTTCTGCTGCATGCAAGAAACACACCTCAAGCTGAAAGACAGACACAGGCTCAGAGTAAAAGGTTGGGAAAAGATTTTCCAATCAAATGGCCATAAGAAACAAGTTAGTGTTGCCATCCTAATATCTAACAAAACAGACTTCAAACTAAAATCAATTCAGAGACCAGGGTGAATATTACCTATTCATCTCAGGGAAAATTGATCAAGATGAGGTTTCAATTCTGAATATTTATGCCCCTAATATAAGGGCACCTATCTATGTAAAAGAAACACTACTAAAGCTGAAATCCCACATCAACTCTCACACTTTAATAGTGGGAGATTTCAATACCCCATTTTCACACTTGGTTAGGTCAACCAGACAGAGACTCAACAGAGAATAAGGGGTCTAACAGAGGTTATGATGCAAATGGATTTAATAGATATTTATAGAAGCTTCCACCCAAACGCAAAGGAATATACATATTTCTCAGCAGCACATAGAACTTTCTCTAAAATTGACCACATAATTGGTCATAAAGCAAATATGAACAGATACAAAAAAATGGAAATAATCCCTTCTATCATATCTGTTGGGAGCTGCCGCACCTTAAAGATGGCGCTGGCTCCTGTCCCCCGCCCTCCTGATGGAGAATGCTTCTATTAATAATTAACTATCTGCTGAATTGTCTAGCTTGCTTCCATGTGTGTGCCCTATGGTGAAAGCCCACGCGGCATTAGCTGAGTGAAGGACTTTGAGCTTAAAACTGGCTGCACGGGTTGGGAACTGGGGCTACTGCTGCAAGAAGTATCTGTATTAATAAAAAGGACCTGGTCAATTACCACAGAAGAATCCTGGTGTTGTGTCTTTTCCTGCTGGTTGGGATTTGGTGCGGCACACATATCAGACCACCAGGGCCTAAACTTAAAGTTCAACAACATCAAAAATCACAGAAAGCCTACCAACTCATGGAAACTAAACATCACTCAACTGAATCACCTCTGGGTCAAGGAAAAAATTAAGAAAGAAATCAAAATCTTCCTAGAATTTAATGAAAATAAATCCACAACATACCCAAACTTGTGGGACACAATGAAAGCATTCTTAAGAGGAAAATTCATAGCACTAGATGCCTATATGAAAAACCTAGAGAAATCCAAAACTGGAGAACTACCAGCACAGCTGAAAGCCTTAGAACAATTAGAAGCAACTTGACCTAGAAGGAGTAGACAACAGGAAATGATCAAACTTAGAGCTCAAATCAATACAATTGAAACAAAAAACAAAACAAAACAAAAAAACAATACAAAGAATCAATAAATCAAAGAGTTGGTTCTCTGAGGAAGTCAACAAGATAGATGAAACCTTATCCACACTAACCAAAAAGCAGAGAGAGAATATCCAAATCAACAATATCAGAAATGAAAATGGGGACATAACAACAGACCCCCCCAGGAAATCCAGAGATTATTAGGCCATACCTTGAAAATCTATACTCAACAATAATGGAAAACTTAGACGAAATCGACAGCTTCTTGGACAGATACCATTTACCAAAATTAAATGAAGAACAGGTTAATACCTAAACAGACCAATAACCATAAAGGAAATTGAAGCAGTCATTAAAAGCCTCCCAAGTAAAATAAATAAATAAATAAATAAATAAATAAAGCCCATGTCCAGATGGTTTCAGTACAGAGTTCTATCAGACATTCAAAGAAGAGTTATTACCTCAAACTGTTTCACACAGTAGAAACTGAAGGAATATTGCCAAACTCTTTTTATGAGGCCACAATTACCCTAATACCCAAGCCACTCAAAGACACAACAAAGAAGGAGAATTACAGACTAATTTCCCTCATGAATATTGATGCAAAAATTCTCAACAAAATTCTGGCGAACTGTATACAACAATACATAAAAAATATCATCCACCATGATCAAGTAGGCTTCATCCGAGAAACGCAGGGAAGGTTCAATATAGGAAAAACCATAAATGTCATCCATCATATAAACAAACTGAAGGAACAAAACCACATGATCATATCCTTAGATGCTGAAAAAGCCTTTGACAAAATCCAACACTCCTTCATGATAAAAGTCCTGGAGAGATCAGGAATACAGAGAAAATTTCTAAATATAATAAAGGTGATTTACAAGAAGCCGACAGCCAACTTCAAACTTAAAGGAGAAAAACTCAAAGAAATCCCACTAAAATCATTAACTAGACAAGGATGTTCTCTTTCCCCTTATCTATTCAATATAGTTCTCAAAGTTTTAGCTAAAGCAATAAGAGAACGAAAAAAGATTAAGGGGATACAAATTGGAAAAGAAGAAGTGAAACTATCTCTATTTGCAGATGATATGATTGCATACATAAGTGACCCACAAAATTCTACCAGGGAACTTCTACAGCTGATAAACATCTTCAGCAATATAGCAGGATATAAGATTAGTTTAAAGAAATTAGTAGCCCTCCCATACACTAAAGATAAAAGGACTGAAAAAGAAATAAGGGAAACATCACTCTTTATAATAGCTGCAAATAGCATTAAATACCCTGGAGTAACTATAACCGAAGAAGGAACAGACCAATTTGACAAAAATTTTAAATCACTGAAGAAAGAAATTGAAGATGATATTAAAAAATGGAAAGATCTCCCATGTTCCTGGAAAGGTAGGATCAACATAGTAAAAATGGCAATTCTACCAAAAACAATCTACAGATTCAACGTGCTTCCCATCAAAATCTCAACACAATTTTTTACAGATATTGAAAGAACAATACTCAATTTCATTTGAAATAACAGGAAATCAGGATTGCCAAAACAGTTTTACTCAACAAAAGAACTTCAAGAAGCATCACCCTCCCTGACTTCAAGTTATACTATAGAGCTACAGTAATTAAAAAACAGCTTGGTACTAGCATAAAAACAGACTTATGGATCAATGGAATGGAACTGAGGATCCAGGGATTAACCCAAAAAACTATGAACACCTGATCTTCGACAAAGAGGCCCAAAATATTCAATGGAAATAGGACAGTATCTTTAACAAATGATGTTGGCATAGCTGGATAGTAGTGTGTAGAAAATGCACATAGATTCAAACCTGTCACCCTGCACAAAACTCAAATCCAAGTAGATCAAAGACCTCAACATAAACCCAGCCACACTGGACCTCATAGAATAGAAAGTGAGAAATACCCCCCAATGCAGTGGCACAGGCAACTACTTCCTAAATATAACACTAGTAGCACAGACACTAAGAACAACAATCAATAAGTGGGACCTCCTGAAACTGAGAAGCTTCTGTAAAGCCAAGGATACAGTCCATAAGACAAAACTACAGCCTACAGAATGGGAAAAGATTTTCACCAACCCTATAAGTAACAGAGGACTGATCTCTAAAATATATACAGGACTCAAGAAACTAGAGACAAAACTTCGAATAACCCAATCAAAAGTAGAGTTCAGAGTTCAGAACTAAAAAGGGAATTTTCAGCAGAATTACAAATGACTGAAAGACACTTGAAAAAGTGCTCAACATCTTTAGCCATCAGAGAAATGCAAGCCAAAACACCTTTGAGATACCACCTTACACCTGTCAAATTGGCTAAGAAAAGACAAAGATGACAGCCTATGCTGGAGAAGTTGCAGAGCAAGAGGAATACTCCTCCTTTGTTGGTGGGAATGTAAACTTGTACATGCAATATGGTGGTTTCTCGGAAAATTGAGAATCAGTCTCCCCAAGGACCCAGCAATACCACTTCTGGGTGTATACCCTAAAGAGGCACATTCACACTCCAAAGGTATTAGCTCAACTATGTTCATAGCAGCATTATTTGTAATAGCAAGAACCTGGAAACAACCTAGATGCCCTTCAACTGAAGAATGGATTAACAAACTGTGGTACATCTCTATACAATGGAGTACTTCTCAGCAGTAAGAAAAAATGACATCCTAAAATTTGCAGGCAAATGGATGGATTTGGAGAATATTCTACTGAGTGAGGTCTCACAGATGCAAAAAGATAAGCAGGGGATGTACTCACTCATTAGTGGACTTTAAATACAAATGAAAGCACACCCCAGCTGCAAACCACAACCACTGAACAGCTTGAAATCTGAAACACTTTGGACTGGCACCTTGGAGCCCATTCCCTCCAGAGAAATACCTGACTCAGTCTTGATGTGGGGATGAGGAAAGCAGATCTGCCTGGAGTAGATGCTGAACTAAGCCACTTGGGACCTTGGAACTTCCTGCCCTTGCTGGAGAGGAGATAAAGTGATGGGGAGAAGAGTGAGTGACTGGGAGGGGCAGGCGGGAAAGGGAGTCTGAACAAGGGGCTACATGGATAAAAAATATGACTTTATTCATAAATGAAAGTAAAAAAATGTAAAAAAAGCAGCCCGCATTATGAAATATTTTTGATCAACTGGAACAAGATAAGCTGTTCATGTTGTGGAATGGTGAAAATCCCTGGACAGGAAAAAAAAAAAAAAGAAACAAGCCAAGCTGTGGCCAGGCATTTATAATTAAGAATAAACCTCCTTGTATGATTTATTTGAAAGTAGGGTGGCAGCTCTCCAAAAGAGCAAAAAGCAAGGAACAGCAACCCTAAAGAAAAGTGGATTCATGACATTGGTTCAGTGGAATAAGTACGATTCAGAAAGATAAATGCTCCATATTTTTCCATGATATATATATATCTGGGTTTCTAATTCAGAGGAGCAGAAAGGCAACCATGAAATGATAAGAGATCTATAGGAATTGAGCAAGGAAAAAAAATACACATGAATGTACAAGGGAGACTGCTGGGGATTATCAAAGCAGAAAGTTGGAAAGAGCAATAACAACAAAGTAGGCATGAAGATGCTATAACCAATTCACTACTTTAACTTGTTCTCTCTCTCTCTCTCGCTCTCTCTCTCTCTCTCTGTCTCTCTCTCTCTTTCTCTCTCTCTCTCTCTCTCTCTCTCTCTCTCTCTCTCTCTCTCTCACCTCCCTCTCTTCTTGATGTGTGTGTATGTTCATCATGTCTGTGATGATATGTCATTCCTCCAAGAGAGAGCATGAGTTTCTTTTGCTCTATGTCCACACCAGAAGTTTTTGCCTTTTGTTTTCACTTTTATAAAAGCCATTCTAAGTTGAGACAGTATCTTATTACACTTCTGATTTATGTGTCAAATGTGGTTTCAAGAGTGCTGGAGAGATGGCTTAATGCTTGCCATGGAAGCCTGAGAACCTGAGTCCAGAGCTTTAGCATTCATGTGAATGTCAGGCATAGCAGGCACATGGATGTAATTCCAGTGCTGAGGAGGAGAAGACAAACCCCTACAATTCACTGGCCAACCAGCATATCTGAATTGGGTGAGTTCAATCTCTTTTCTGAAAAAAATATGGTGCAGGTAACCATGGCGGCAGTGAGCCCATGAGTGCAAAAGCCACATTGCTTCTAGATAAAAGCATTTCACAGCTCTGTAGCCCCCCCAACTACTAATTAATGTTTTTTTCACCTCTTCTTCTCAGATGTTCCCTGATCCATGGTGAACATATAAATTCTCAATAATAATAAAAAATATAAAGTAGAGAAAGATTCTCAATGTCTACCTCTGGCCTCTGGATGCATGAACACACACATATACACATGCTCATGTGAGTGAATGCAGCCACATGAACACAAACATTTCACACAGGCATACACGTGGTTTGTGATCCATTAGTATTTCTTATTTTAGCAATGGTCTCTCACATTTTTCTATTTCATTTTTTTCAAAATTTATTAATTTTAATTTTATATTTACAGGAAACGTGTTTGTATGAGCATTACATGCATCCTCAGTGTCTGCAGAACCAAGAAGGGGGCATAAGGTCTCCCAGAACTGGAATCTGAGATGGTTGTGAACCATCAAGTGGGAGCTGGGAATCAAGCCTGGGTCTTCTGCAGGAACAACTGCTTTAAGCTGCTGAGCCATCTCTCAGGTCTCATTCTATTTTTGAACTTGCTTACTTGCTTTCAAAGTTCCCTCAGTAGTTGGAGTAATTAAGCCTTTGTAAGGTGACCAGCTGACAACTATTTTTCTCATTCTGTAGTCAGTCTCCTCACCTTGTTATCTTCATAGAGAAGCTTTGTAGTTTGATGCAATTCAATTTCTCAATGCATGCATTTGGGGTCCTATACAGAAAATCTTTACATGGACCAATGCATTGGAATGTTTCCCTTGTGTTTTCTTCTTGAAAGGATCAAAGTTTCACATCTGATTCTTTGGTCTTTTATCTATTTTTGAGTTGTTCTATCCCTGGTGAGAAACAGTGGTCACATTTTAGTCTTCTTTGTGTGGATGTCCAGTTTGTCCAGCTCCATTGTCGAAGATTCCATCCTTTACAAAAATAGATGCTTTTGGCACCTTTATTTGCAAGTCAGTTGGCTGAAAATCTGTGGCTTCTGATTTCTGTAACCTATGTGATTACGATGGTCTCTGTGGCTGTTGTATGCCAATACCATGTTGTTTGGGTTATAACTGCTCTACTGTGGCCTCAAAGACATCACAATGTTTCTGGGGTTGTTTTTCTCTACTGCTTTGATATGTAGTCTTTTATAATTCCATACAAATTTCAGGGTGTTTGCTAGCTCTCTGAAGTTGTCCATTGATGTTTTAGAGGGAATTAGAATTTGAGCCTGCAGATTTTCATGTTAGTACTGACACTTAGTTCCATTGGAAACAGAAAGCTTTTTGATTTTTTTCCTGTCTTCTTCAGTTCATTTCATTGGTGTTTGTCATTCTTATTATAAAGGTTTTAAACCTCCTTAGTTACATTTACTTCTAAGGTTTTGTAGTTTGGTTTGTTGTTAATGATTTGTTTCTTTGTGAATGGAAAGGTTTCAATATTGTGTTTCCCTTAACAAATTCATTATTGCTATATAGAAAAGTTATTGATTTTATGTTAATTTTATGACCTATAACTTCCTTATTCATAACAGTGTATTAGTATGGATGGCCTTTGGGTTACTTTATATATAGAATCCCATCACCTACACACAGGAAAAATTGGCTCCCTCCCTTCATATTTATCTGGCTTGCTTATTTCTCCTTTCTAATTGTTCCAGCAAACTTTCTAGTACTAAACTGGAAGAGAGTCATGAGAAGTGCACCCTTCCCTTGTCCCGGACATTAGCAGAAATGCTAAGCAGTGCATTTAGTTTTTCCGCATTAAGAATTTTTGAATTTCTTAATCACTTTGTCTTTATTTCTACTATGATCTTTGTTACTTCTCTTCATCAATTTTAGTTTGGATTTCTCAAAATTTCCTAAGTCCTTAAAATACATTATTTTTATTTGAAATATTTCTATTACTTTTTCCTTTTTTTCCAATAAAATCTGCACATTTTGAATTAAAATTATTTTGTTATCTGATTCACTGTCTATTCTAGAGAAATCTTCACACCTTTGTAAAAAGGATATATACTCTGAAGATAAAGAAGTGAGATGAAATATTCTGTAAACATCTATTAACGGGGCTGGAGAGATGGCTCAGCGGTTAAGAGCACCGGCTGCACTTCCAGAAGACCTGGGTTCGATTCCCAGCACCCACATGGCAGCTAACAACTGTCTGTAGTTCCAGTTCCAGGCAAACACCAAGGCAAATAAATAAGTAAATAAATAAAGTTTTAAAAAAAAAACATCTATTAACTACATTTGTAGTATAGTTTAACCTTGAAGTTGCTTTGTTGACTTTTTGTCTAGATAATAGGCCTAGTGATAAAAATAGCTTGTTGAAATTATATGTTTATTTAGGTCTAATAGTGTTTGTTTTCTAAAATTGGATGGTTCAGCACTATGTGTATATAGATTTACAGTAATTATATGTTCCAGTTGAATTGAGCCCATGATCAGTTCATAATGACCTTCTTGGTTTCATCTTATTTGTTTGGTTATTTTTTTTCCCTAAAGTCTATTTTCTCAGATAGTACAGTTAATTCTGTTTACATTAGGTTTCTAATTACTTCAATATCATTATTCAGCCTTTTAGTTAAGTGAATTTCTTGATAGCAAGCACCTGATCCTCTCATCATGTGCTATTGTTGCCATGAGACTACTATGAATCTCCCTACCCTGAAGACATCAGCAAGGTCAGCTTGTTCATTTCAGCTTCCTCATATGTAGGCTTTTGGCCAGGTTAATAGTACTAGGCATGCATTTCCTTCCAAGGAGCAGGTTTCAAATCCAACCGCTGAGCAGTTGGTTATCCCCCGAAGAGTCATGGCACCATTGCACCAATGGGCATATCTCGCATGGCAGGTCAGTATTGTTGCCCTCAGGGTCCATTGTTGGGTAGGACAGTTGATGATTCTTTTCCCAGGCTGCCTACACATTACTTATGGCACTATGAATGCTAGTCAGCAGGGAAAAAAACCTCCAGCTTCATTCTTCTGTTTCCTGTATCTAAGGGATATAGTATATTTGCCAACAGATATTATAATTTAGTTCTAGTGTATCCACCAAGAGCAATGACAACAGTGTTCATCATCTGGGGACTTTTTGCCAACAGCTCATGGGGGAACATTTCACATTTGTCACTAGATTTTCACTTAAAGATTTGTGGGATCTCAGAGCATCAGAAGCCATACATCCAGCATTTGTGCAAAGTACGTCTATTCAAAGTGCTATTATTATTATTACTATTTTATGTAGTTTTTAGTTAGTTTACAAAGTAGTATGCTTCTATGTGGATTTTTATACATCTTTCTTTAAGTTTGAGTAAATCTTCCCCCTTCATCCCTGCATTACCACAATCCCACCTTTTCTTAAGTCAAACTTTCCCAAGTTTACTAATTCCACTCTCCTCCCAACTTCATTCATGAGTGTCTTAGTCTCCTCTTCCCCCATGCTATGGCCTTGCTTCCTGGTCTTACAGACATTCATTTCAACTTAAAATATAAAACATAAAAACCTGAAGCTGATCTGGGATACACAAGAATACAAGATTGTGTTTTTCTTTCTGTGGGTTATCTCATCTAATACAATATTTTCCAAAGTACTTAATTATTGGTGGTTCAAACATATCACAGGATGAAAGATTTCTGCAAAACAGTCTCAGTCACATAAAATCATAATGTTCCTTGGCCAGAATCATGTACTGATGCAATCTCTACTAGAAAGCACAGCCAAGTTCTTTTGTTAGCGGGGAACAATAGAATCACCTTAGTGCTTGGACAAGAAAGCTTAAATTTAGGGATACCTCTCTCAAGTCCCAGGAGAACAAAGCAGACACGAGATAAGAGTGTTTATCAAACAGGAAAAATATACACTTTGGAGGGTCAAGGTGGACACACCAAGAGAACTGGTTACAGTGCTTTGAGATTTTGTTATTTTTTTAAAAATTTTCTTGATGTAGGCATGAGAACTACATTCTTATTGATACATTAGCATTGAACACAAATTTATCCTCCAATTCTTTAGGGTAACTAAAGAAAAAAAAATATTTAACCACAATCTAATACTATTGAAATCAATTGTCCAATCAATTAAAAGTTTTACCATGTGGCTCAAAGCTCAGGATGGGTGTTTAAAATATATAATCACATTCATTTCAGTGCATTAATCACTCTTTGGCCTAGGTTCACTTGGACCAGGAAAGCAGAGGTAGCTGTATTAGAATCAACTGTTAACCCTTTAAGTCCAAAAATAGATGCTTTTTTTGCTTTATTGTCAACTAAACAGCAACAAACAGGTTGAGGGTTACTTGTTGACATACTACCAGGCAAAAGTTTTGAGGTGACTCTTAGGGACTCTGATCCATCTCCTAATTCAACTGTCTACCTTCAACATATTGAAAAGAAAATAGCCCTTACCAGTAGATTATATGTCCACTTTACTGTCTTCAGAGACTCATCATGCTTTTTCCAAGCAATCCTAAACAGTAGTTTTGTTGTTTTGTTTTTAAAATATACAGAAGTAGAAAGAAGACTACTGGGGTGGAAATTTTTAAGGAGCTGTGTGGAAAGATAAAGAGGTGGGAGGAGAAGGATGAGAACTAATGATCCATGGAAAAGTCACAAGGAAATCTGATCATTGGCAAGCTAATCAAAAGCCAAAACTAAATGCACAGAAACAATGGTTATGCAGAGAGGTACTCTATGTGTGGAATAAACTGATACCAAAAACTAGGATTTTAAACAAATATTCCTGAGGTAAGGGTCAGCCAACTCTCTATGATTTATCGTTCAAGAGGGTTCCTGAGGCCCTCAAAACAATATAGGTAATTTCTACTGCTATTTACTACCCACCAGACTAGCTGTCAAGAACAGAATGCTAAAGACACCACATGGCCTGCTCATAGCACATAAGTAATCAAGGTGGAAATCAGCTGGGAGTTTCCTCTATGTTGCTGGCCCTCATAGTGCTAGAGGTACTATACAGGCTGCTGGGGAAAAACTGTCAGCATAGTATTACTCGGTTATGAATCTGGGTTGAAACATTATCCATCAGTCATCTACCATAAAGCCACTTGTGAAAATGTGGGAACTGTATTATGGGGGTAACAACCTCTTTCTGGTTGAATTAAATGTCTTCATCACAGGAAAGAGTTCATGTCTGTACTGTAAGCCTGATCCAAAGCCTGTGACTGGGAAGGTTATAGGCCTTAGTGGGGAACTACTATTGTTTTATGAAGTGGATTTGATGTGCCCATAAAATTGCTTAAATAGCTATGTTTATGTTCACAGATTAGTGATCCTGGAAGATTTGGTCAGGAATGTTTGCCGGGGTTTTTGTTGGTTTGTGTTTTCAGTAGTCAGTAGTAAATAGAGATGCTCATAACTGCTGAGAAAAACTGACTGTTGAATGTTGACCCATAAATGGAAGATCATGCTTTCTAAGACTCAGCAAATATCATCAAAGAAGAAACATAAGAGCTGGAGGAATGAAGCATGTGGAGGCTGGGAAAGAAGACACGGCAGAATGTTTGAACTTGGAGCAACTGTGAATATATGACAAGATCTTCACAAGATTGAGTCAAGCAACATACTGTCCCAGAGCAGGGGAGATCTCATGATGTCTCACCCCTCCTAAGGTGTGCATGTAGTTAACAGTTGGCAGAGAAAGGAGAGCAGGCATTCTTCTTCAGTGGTGTAGCCACTGAAGGTGCCCATGCTCCTGTAAACGAACCTGCTGAAACTCACTGGGTCACCAAAAAGAAAAAAAAATCATTGGAATAGAATTAAGGACTAGCTGGAAACAGGCAAAAGAGAATCAGGGAAAGTGGGAAGGGGTTGACAAGGGGAAAGAGGGTTAAAGGTGATCAAAATATATTATGAAAATGTCATAATGGAATCCATTATTATGTGTAACTAATATGTGCTAATAAAACCATTTTTCAATGACTATCAGTCTTGAGAAATGGCTTAGAGGTTAGAGTACAAACTGCTCTTGCCAAGAACTTGAGTTTGGGTCTTAGCATCTATATTCAGCTGCTATTCCAGGACCTTTAAGGCCCTCCTCTGGCCTCTGCAGGCACCTGCACAAATGTGGCATACATGAACTCACAAAGGCAAGTACACATACAAATGAAATAAGTACTGCAAAATATTATTGGTCCTCTCGTAACTTAGTTGTATATTAATTTGTTATTTTTGCTTCTTGTTAATCTTCTAAAATTATTGCAACTAGAAGCCCAATCATTGTTAAATATTTTGAGATTTTTTTTATATTTTAAATGTTTCCTTTTGATGTCTGCCCCACCACCACCACCACACACACTCACACGGTTATTGACTTACGAGCATTATCTATCTCTTGAGTCCATCCTGAGAACTTTGCAGTCAGGTTTGGTTTTTTTTGTTTTTGTTTTTGTTTTTGTTTTTGTTTTTTGTTTTTTTTTCCAGTTACAATATCTGATAGAGCTGAAAAGTTTAGAAGTTTTATAAGTTTTAGATTTGGTTCACAAATATAGCCAACCCTGGTCCTTACACTGTAATGAGAATAATGTATCAAAATGACAGTAAAGGAGAAAAATGGCATTCAACCTCAATAAGAAGCAAACATAAGTGTGGGTAGTAAACATTCATTCACACGAAGGGCATTGATAAAGCATCTGACACAGTGACAACTTCAGGGAGTCACTGAATGATCACTCCCATTGCTGTCAGTGAACATACAGACAACAAGAAGGAAATTAATGGTGCATCATCTGCTTTTGTGTATCTCTTCATATATAAACATTAATGATGATTGCAGATGGCGATAATATGCAGTTTTGGTGCCTGCATCTACAGCCTAAGTTTTACTTTAAATCGAAACTAAAGTGGGCTTCCTGCTGTTATTAATAAAAAAATGAAAACAGCAGAGAACACTAGAAGAATTGATGGCTACCTAGGAGTGTTGACAGTGTGAACACAAGAGCAGCAAATGTCACCTGCACACTTTACACTGATGTGTTCAACAATAACGTTAGGAGCCAAGAATAATGGAAGCACTGAGATCAAAGGATATAAAATATCTCAGTGGTTATTAAATTTAATTTGTGTCCCATTGTTTCAAGTTGCTTTCTTGTTTTTTCAATTGCATCCTTATGACCTTCTCATTACCATGTGGGATATGATAAATATCCAAGCCTTTCTAAAGGACTGCTTTCTGGCTAACAATAAAGAAAGCCCAAAATGATGTCTGCAAATAATTCATCCTACAAATCATAAATTATTCCAGCACATCCATATTAGTCACCTGTCTATTAACTCAAAAGACAACCTCAACAAGAACCAAATTAGGGGGCAAGTGGGGAGACTTTGGTTTAGCTTCCCGTTCCAAATAGCATACAGTTTATGATAGCAGGAAAGGCCTGGCATGAAATCAGGAAGCAGACATAAAATTCCATCTACACACAGGAAGCAGAGAAGAGAAGAGAAAGTCAGACCAGGGTACAAAAGCTCAGTACCATCCTCACCAAATCCCAGCAATGTATTTTCTTCAACAAGACTCTACCTGGAATGTATTCCATAACCTTCTAAACAGCACCAACAGCTTGGGACCAAGTATTACAAACACATGAACCAACAGGGGACACATGTTGAGCTACAAGACCATTTTAAAAGAATCCAATATGAAGAATATTTGACTCCATAAAGAATAACCCTGTTCACCAAAATCTTACCAATATGAGTTATATTCATTTATGCATCTTAATAAAAATAATAGCATTTTGAATGATACATATTAACCTTCATTCTTTAGTACTCACATGCTATATTTCATATCTTAGTAAGGTTAGAAAAAATGAGGTTCAGATCTAAAAAGGGAATTCTCAGCAGAGAAACTATGAATGGCTGAAAGGCACCTGAAAAAGTGCTCATCATCTTTAGCCATCAGAGAAATGCAAATCAAAACAACTTTGAGATACCATCTAACACCTGTTAGATTGCCTAAGATAAAAGGCACAGATGACAGCCTATGTTGGAGAGGATGCAGAGCAAAGGGAACACTCCTCCATTGTTGGTGGGAGTGTAAGCTTGTTCAGCCACTTTGGAATGCAGTATGGCAGTTTCTCAGAAAATTGAGAATCAATCTCCCCAAGGACCCAGCAATACCACATCTGGGTGTATACCCTAATGATGCACAGTCATACTCCAAAGGCATTAGCTCAATTATGTTCATAGCAGCATTATTTGTAATAGCAAGAACCTGGAAACAACCTAGATGCCCCTCAACTGAAGAATGGATTAACAAACTGTGGTACATCTACACAATGGAGTACTACTCAGCAGTAAGAAAAAATGATATCCTAAAATTTGCAGGTAAATGAATGGATTTGGAGAATATACTCCTAAGTGAGGTATCACAAACTCAGAAAGATAAGCAAGGGATGTACTCACTCATTAGTGGTCTCTAAACAAACAAACAAACAAACAAGAAAAAAGCCAAGCATGCCCAAGCTGCAAACCACAACCACTGAACAGCTTGGGATCAGAAACACCCTGGATTGACTCTTCGGATCTCACTTCCCCTATAGGAACACCTGACTCACTCTTGAGGGAGGGGGGACAAAACTGGATATGCCAGGAGTGGAGACTGAACTAAGCAATATTGGGGCAGTGGGACCATGGGACTGTCTGCTGCCTGCCCATGGAGGGAATGGGGAGTTGTGGAGAAGAAAAAAATGACCTGATGTGGCGGGAGGGGGAAGGGACCTTGAATAATGATATACAGAGATAGAAAGCATGACTTCTTTGTTCATAATAATAATAATAAATAATAATAATAATAAATATACAGAAAAAATCTAAAAAAAAAAGAGAAAATTTAGCTCAACTATGTTCATAGCAGCATTATTCACAATAGCAAGAACCTGGCAACAACCTAGATGCCCCTCAACTGAAGAATGGATTAACAAACTATGGTACATTTACACAATAGAGTACTACTCAGTAGTGAGAAAAAATGATATCCTTAAATTTGCAGGCAAATGGATGGATTTGGAGAATATCCTCCTGATCAAGGTCTCACAAACTCAGAAAGATAAACAGGGGATGTACTCGCTCATTGGTGGACTTTAAACAAAACAAAACAAAAAAGCCAAGCATGTCCAAGCTCCAAACCACAACCACTGAACAGCTTGGGATCTGATACACCTTGGACTGGCACCTTGGAGCCCATTCCCTCCAGAGAAATACCTGGCTAAGTCTTGATGTGGGAGTGAGGAAAGCAGATCTGCCTGAGTGGATGCTGAACTAAGCTACCTTGGGACCTTGGGACCTCCTGCCCTTGCTGGGGAGGAGATAAACTAATGGAGAGAAAAGTGAGTGACTGGGAGTGGTGGGAGTGGGAAGGGAGTTTGAACAAGGGGATACATGGATAAAAAATATGACTTTTATTTTCATAAGAAAAAAATGTATCTGATGGTTTGTATCTACTGTCACTTAATATTTCATCGTTCAAAAAGGTACTGGGACAATGGAAAGTGTACTGACCCAAATAACCTGGATTATTTCAAATTTCAAATCTTTCAAATTCTGGTTTGGGCATCTACTAGATATATGTCCTATTCAAATCTAGAGGTTACTATTGCATCCATAATTTCCAAACTTTTCTGAAAATCACAATCACTTGAGATACTTCACTTGCAATTTTCACTCTTTTTTTAGTTTTTGAATTTATACTATAATTAAGTCATCCTCATTCCCTACCCCCAGTGATAAGGTCACACCCATGACAATGAAATCAAAATTGCGAGGCACAAGAGCCAGTTCTCATCAGTTTCCAAACCTTGAGATCACTGAATTCTGTAATTCTGTGGCTTATCATATTGAATAAAGTACTTGAGAAACAGCCAACAAGAATAAACTAGAGCATTTCTGGGGGCAATGAATTATTTCAGAATGAAAAACTAAAGGTAAACTTACATAGGAAGCCTTTAGAATGAAACAAAGCCTCTTGAGCAGTAAATTGCTAGAGTGGAAATTAAATATGCCTATTCTTCATCATTTGCACCAGAAATCAAGAAATTGTACAGATACTTCAAGAACACATTTGCAGTGCAGAGTGTGGCTGTGCAATAGAAGAGTCGTTTATGTCATTGTGTGAAATATTCACTGGGGTAAATAAGCAGAAAATAGGAAAGGTTATTTTATTTTAGTTTCTTGCCGTAAGTCTTGAAACTTTCTTGTTTGTATCTTCTGCCTAAAGAAATTAATAAGTATAGTGTATCTAGGATTCACATAATCAAGATCTTTGTTGTTTGTGAATTGGGCTGTTTACTTTGTCTTTCAGAAGGATAAAAGTGGAAAAGTCATCATTTGGCCTTGCTTAGGATAACCAGTGAACTATTTGATGGATAGAAAGAGAGTTAGTAATGGTGTTAAGCCTGATAAATTAAGAAACAAAACATACATCATTGTTAAAGATACATGGACAAACCTAAATGCCACACACACACACACATACACATGCACATTTTATCTACAGTTGTGTAATATAGCCATTCTTCTAGGTACTTCCTGATAGATCAATACATTGTATATAACCCTATGCAAACAGTCCTAGAGATGTGAATTTACTCATTGTTGATATTTCCACAAAATCTTTAGACTGTACAGTTTCCAACAAAATGTGTCTTCTAGCAGGATATAGTTGAAATTAATATTCTAGTATTATTTTTAAAATATAGACACAAGTTTATGCTTTACATAGAGTGTTTTAAGATGGCAGTTTAAATTTAAGGATGAATGAATTTCATCACAAAAATAAAAATTTTGAGCTAAAAACCCAAGGCTGAATATATTCAAATGAGTTTTTCCTCTTCAGAATCTTTATGGAGTCTAATGATGCTACCACAAAATGTTTGGACCAGATTGAGAATGAGAAGAGAAGGCTGTAAAGTGGATAGAAAAGGGGACTTTTTCACATCCTAGAACAAACAAAACAGAGATTGCCTCTTTCCTAATCTAAAGGGTGGGTTAGAGAGAGCCAGAGTATCAGAGAGGGAGAGAGAGAAAGAGAGAAAAGGGAGGGGGGGAGAGAGAGAGAAAAAGAGAGAGAGAATATGCTACTTCTGAGAACAGGTGTAGAGAGAGGCAGAAGTGTGTGTCCTCCTTCCAAACACACAACCACTGTCTCTCAACTAAATCATCTAGTAAAAGTTAAGGTGAAAGATCTCAATAAAAGTTTTCTGTGTTTTTCTATCTTAGAAAAAATAAAAAGAGTCAAAAGAGAAGTTAGGACTCTTCTCCGGAATACTTACCAAGATTGAGAATTCCAAGAAAGCCAAGCAAAATTAAAAGTCAGCATTAATAACACTGAGAGGTAGCAAAGAATACTTTGAGAACTTGCCATCTGTCTAGAACAGACTGTTAGAATATTTATTCCCATTATTACCTTTAAGGCCCAACACAAACATACAAAGGTGTTTTTCCTTTTCCTGTTCTACAATGCAGAAATTAGGACATTAGAAACTTAATCGCTTGTCCCAAAACACACTGGCCAAGTGATGGAAACAAGTGAAACATAACCACTCAGATGAGGAAGGAACTGTGAACAATAGGGGTTTTGTCACGCAGCATCTTAGTTCTCAGGTGTTGACAGGTGCAGATCTGTAAAGTGTTATTACCTGTGGCCGTACAAGAAAGATATTTGGCAAACACATAATAGGAAGACTTGTGTTACTCCTGCTAGTGACCATTTACTGGCATTTCCTTCTTTTCCACTCTCTGATCACCAGCCTGTGCTTGCAGAATGTGAGCTTGCGATTGCTCATCAAGTATGCGCAATGCCTAAACACATCCTTGAGCCACAGCCACCCTTTCCCACATACTGCTTTCATTTACTTTGCAACAAAGAAACGTCTGAAATCACAGCATTTGACCATTTGCCATCACCGCTCCTCCACTGGCTCAAATATGTAGGTCATGAACACAGGACATTTGCCTCACTTATTTTGTGCCTGTAATTTTCTGACCCAGGAACATAGAGGTTGCTGTGTAAGCATTTGGCTAAGGACTAGTTTGAATACCTGCTGTTTTCTTTTTATTATTATTATTATTATTAACAAAGAAGTCACATTTTCTGTCCTTGTATATCCTTATTCAAGGTTCCTTCCCCTCCCACCACATCAGGTCATTTTTTTCTTCTCCACAACTCCCCATTCCTTCCCTGGGCAGGCTGCAGGCAGTCCCATGGTCCTACTGCCCCAATATTGCTTAGTTCAGTCTCCACTCCTGGCAGATCCAGTTTTCTCCTCCCTCCCTCAAGAGTGAGTCAGGTGTTCCTCTAGGGGGAGTGGGATCCGAAGAGTCAGTCCAAGGTGTTCCTGATCCCAAGCTGTTCAGTGGTTTGCAGCTTGGGCATGCTTGACTTTTTTCTTGTTTGTTTGTTTGTTTGTTTAGAGTCCACTAATGAGTGAGTACATCCCCTGCTTATCTTTCTGAGATACCTGCTGTTTTCAATCTGAAATCCTTAAAATAAAGAGGCTTTAAGGTACTTTCCCTTATAGAAAATTATTTTACAGCTAAAGTGTTGCATTATAAATAAACAATGGGAATAAGATTACAATGGGTTAGCATAAAACATACAAATGGTCAGAATTCCTAAGTTCTTGTTTGCCTAGAAAAAGGTAAGCGATAAGCCAAAGAAATCCAATGCAGTAATTCTTGATTAAATGGCTCCAGGGAAGCACATAGTTAATCTCCCAAGTAGATTTTTATTCCAAAGTAGTACAGGAACCAGAAGGCTCACCATGGATACATTCGCAAAACACTTTGATGAGCGGCCATGAAAAATGAGGGCTGACAGCTCCTCAAATGAAATCTGTTTGGGCCAACTGAAATGTGGCCAATGACATAAAAACCTAGGTAGCTACTTTATGTCCCCCCAAAAGAATAGGGAGGCTTTTTTCACTTTATCTGAGGCTATAGACATTGCATAGCATATGACATTAAGCAATTTTAATTTATTCAAGTAAGAGTACCTCAGTTGAAAAGCCCCCCATTGTCTTTAGAATAAATGGTTTTTATTCATTTAATAATTTATTGAGAGCTTAATTGAAATACAAACCCTGCCCTCTTAGGCAGGAAGAGTATGAAAGCCTGTTTGATAATAAATGCTATAAGAGAGAAATAAAACAAAGCATGATTTAAAAAAAAAAAACAGAAAAAGGAATATCAAGCAATGCCCAGAGATATCAAGAAAGTGTCTTAAAGAGGTCAAACACTTAACTGAGTCTTAACAGAGATAAAGAAAGTTCATGGTTGAACATATGAAAAATGGGCATGTGAAACACTTCATACTACTGTGTTATATGCACATGGATTCTCAGTCATCTGGCTGCCAATTGATATTAATTATGTGTAAAGGAGAAAAAGAAATGAAAATATTTTATAAAGGAATCAATGATACTGTGTGAAAACTAATGATTACAGAGTGACCTATGCAAACTATTGTTCCACAACAGTTTAAATAGACAAGAAAGTAAGAGGCCAAAGTCATCATACATTGCATGGGAAATGAGCCATGGAAATAAATCAAAGGTACATCCATATTACAAGTGACTCAATTTTTACTAATTCTTTCATATTAAATTAATATCCTTAATTTTCAAATATGCCTCTGAACACCAAATATCCCTAAAATTATTATGCCTTTCTTTGCTATGTCTAATGCAAACTCTAAACTAAGCATTTCCAAATGAAATTCCCCATTCTTCACTCCATCACTGATCCCCTGATATTCGTACAGATACCTCAAGGCAACTTCAGCTTTCCAGTTGTTTAGCGACCTTGCCGTCCTTTACACTCCCCATTCCACCCATCAGCAAATCTTCTAAGATGTGTTACGGCCTGAACTAGCTCTGAGTAGTTCCATCCTATGGACCAGACCAAATCGCTAACACTGTTGACTTCCTACAAGATTTCTGTTTGCTCCTTCCCACTCCTGATGTCTTATTCTTACCCTCCTCACAGTGACTCTGTTTAAGTATGCCATACTGTTTTTCTCCTTTATTTAAAACTCCCCAGCAGCTTCCTGTCTGAGTAAGACAAAAAGACATATCTATGCATATGTTTCTGTGTTGTCTGTGTGGGTCTGTGTACATACAAAAAAGCTTGCATATCCATGGACCCTTCCACATTTAGCTCTATGACCTATGTCTAACCATGTTTCTATGATAGTTTACTTCTTCATCATCATCAAGTTCTTGTTCCACAACCTGTGGTGTTTATTGGGAAATGGTAGGACCTTAAGAGGTGGGAATCTAGAAGAAAGAAGTTAGTCACTAAGGGCATGTTAGCCTTTCTGTTTTTCTCTGTGATTCCAGGAAGCTTTCCCCAGTTTATAAACTTGCCTTTATGTAAGTGCTCTGCCACAGTCCCAATCAACAAGGCTAAGTTACCAGGAATGTAAACATCTGACATCATGACTCAGACACATATTCCTTCATGGTGATTTATCTCTGGTGTTTTGACAATGATGTAGAAACAGTTAGTACACCTTGAGTCTTTCTGCTCTGTCACTTCATCAATGCTGCTCTGCTCAATATTTCTTAAACATATCACACAGACACCCACCTTTGTTCTCTTCCCAACTTCCAAGTCTCAGAAAGACACTGTCAAACATATTCTCAAATATGAATTCCCCTCTCCTGCCCTGACTTTACTCCATTTTCATACACTGCCTGATTTGCCTCATCTTTTATTTGTTTACATATTTATTTACTTACTTCTCCTCCACTATTTGAAAGGAGTCAGTGTTCTGCTGTTGCCCTCACTGCTTTGTGGACAATGTCTGATTTTTAGCACACAGAATATGTTCAGTGGGTAATACTATAATTTGCATCTGGGTTAGGTTACAAATTACAGGGAGGTGGTTGGGTCATTAAGGATCTGACCTCCTCGCTGAGTTAATACATTGATAGACTTATAGTTGAATAAACTTCTGAAAACTGGTGGACATGTAAAAGTTGGGTCCAGGTTGAAGGAAGGAAGCCAGAGAAATATCCCTTGGAGGATTAATTTATCCATGTTCTTTCCCTCCCTCCCTCATAATATAAGGACAAAAGGATGCAGCCAACCAGCCATGTACTGAGTGAATCCTGGGAAACTGTAAGCCAAAATTGATCTATCTTTCAAGTTGTTTTTATCAGTTATTTTTTCACAGTAATGGAACACTGACCAATACGAATAATGTTTAGTTGTTTTTTCCAACATATTTGTTTTTTATTATTTGGCAATTTTATATAAAGGCCCCAATCACACTCAGTTCTTAATCCTCCCAGGTCCAGCCCCAACCCTTGTGACCCACCTCCACCCCCCCAAAAAAAAAACAAATCCAATTTGTGCTGTCCATATACTCTTGGGAACATGGTCGCACTCCCAAGTTGCCAGTCCCTTAAAGAAATGGAGTCCTCCTCACACACACACCCTAGCCTGCAGAGAATCTCAGGCTTTCCTCACATCCTACCACCTGCAAAGGTATGCAGTCTGAAATACCAGTCATTAAAAATATTTATCACATATAAAATCCAAACGAGGGCAGCAAGAACTCAAGGCTAGGACTTAACTAAATAACACAATGCCTCACTTCTGTATTGATGGCCTCTGGCAGGGATGTGGGTGTGGAAAGACTTGTTTTCTTTAAGAGTCTGACCACAGGGAGTTCAATAAGTTCCAGTAAGTAAATGAGCAGCATGAATGGGAGGTTTTGTAAATGGGGAGATCAGAAGAGTGGGCATGACACTGAGAGGTCTGATACTTGAGTTTGATGGGGTGATGATGTAAAAACACCAAAAGAAAAAAACAGAAAAAAGAAATACTATGGTTAATAATATCAGAGTTTCACTGGCTTTGTAACTTTTAAAAGCTTTGTTTATTTTTTTAAGTTTTATGGAATTATATGATATGTATTTTCCTTAGTTTTTAAGTTATAGTATAACTCTGCAGTAAGTCCATATTTTCTTATGTTCGCTTCTGTTATTGCTGATTTTTATTTTTTAATATGGAGTATTTTGTTAGTATTTCAAGCAGGTTACAAAGTATGCATTTGTTAAAATCATTTATTGAATTTAGGCTTAATTTTGCTATCTAGAAAATCCCAATTTTTTCAGAATCTTCAATTTATCGAAACAAATTTATAATACATGTCCTTATGATTTTCTGGAATTTCATTCATATCTGTTATAATGTTTGCCTTTCAGTTTCTAGTTATATTGAAGTAGGCCTTCCCTTTTTTGTTTAGTTTGGTTAAGAATTTGCCAATTGTGTTTAATCCTTAAAAAACAAATCAATTAATCAAAAAATAAAAATAAAAAAGAACATGAAAATGATAGGATAAAAGGATAGATTATTGAATCTACCCTTAAATGATAAAAGCAACTACTAGTAATAGTTAACATTGGTATGGATTTTTAGTACATTATTACAAATTTAAGGTTTTTGTTACACTGTATATATGTTTCTACTCTTGTTTAAGATATTTTTGTATATTGATAAAAATTTAAGGTTATTTTTGTTTGAATTTATTGTACACATGTTTTTACTTTAGTTTATGGTATTGTACCTATAGAGCTCATGTAACAATAAACTGTAAATTTCTAAAAACACACACACAAAAAAAACACAAAACAAAAGAGGGCAGCAAAGTTTCACCTATCAGCAAATAGGAGGTTCTGTCTGATGGGACATTAAGCCAAAAATGCTTGGCAGCCAAGGGTCAAAGAAATGGGGCCAAGGAGCTTGCTAGAGAAAAGCAGAGAGAAAGGTCTTAAAGGAGAAAAAGACAAGATTTTTTTTTTTTCCAGGAGAATGAGACACATGGATGGGTATACAAAATGAACAAGTGGATTGTGAGGAAACCTGGTAACTTACAGAAGAATTTGTTTTAATTATCTCAGCAAAGCTGAGCATGTAGACAGAACACTGTCCCCACAGCCTGGGGTCTGTGTGGCTATTCTATAAGGACACGTCGGGAATGTAGGTCCTAATGAGTGTTACCTTTCAAAGAAGTCTGTGTATCTCTCAGTTGTTGAAATGATCCACATTTTACAGGCTGTTAAGTAAAACAAAATTAGAAAGCATTTAGGTCTGGCTATTGCAGAGAATAAACAGATATTGGCCCCTTTGACATGCTAAAATGAATTGAAATATTTACCATTTATCTTTAACTATTTGATCAGACTGTCAGTTATTCCCAAGGAAATCATCATTAGCTAAATTTAAAAATGTATTATTCTTTAAAAATTTGATAAGAAAATACAATCTCTATGCCACAGATTTTAATATCCTCTGTTCATTTCTTTAAGTCACTCTCTATATCCTTCTGCTTTGTGTTCTCAGAACCCTTCTTGTTGCTCTTAAATAGTTTACTAGGGCTGCCCTGCCATATGTGGCCTTTGAGTATTTCAGGTTTAGTTGGTGCATGCAAACAATGACCTAAAATTTTTAATCTATTTCATTTTTAAAATTAGTTAACAAAGTAATAGGTTTCCACACAGGGCTTCCATATATATTTTTTTTATTTTAGTTAATTCTCAACCTTCCCATTCTTTCACTTTCTGGTTCACCCTTTTTTCTCTCCTTCCCTTCTATACACATAAGTCCCTGTATTTTCCCCTTATACTTTTTTTTTTCATTTTAAATAACTAACTGAGTTTAATTGGTGTTACATGAACATGAGTGTATAGTTATTTACTGGATCATGGGAAATTTATTAGTGGCTTCTCCCTCCAAAGCGACTCTCCCCTGTCAATAAAATATTAGCTAAGAGAAGGTCCTCATGTGCCCCTCCTCCACTGTGCTAGAAAGTTGATGGGCTCCGTCTTGTGCAGATCTTGTGACTGCAATTGCTATGCTGTGTCCATAAGGCAGCATTTAATAACACTCCTCCTCCTCCAGGTCCTATATTCTTTCTGTTTACATTAACCTCTGCTCATAGCAAAAAAAATAAGGGCTGACAATGTTGAGAGCAGCAGTAGTCTACAATCATCGACTTGCAAAAGGGGAGGGGATAGATAGAATTCATTGGCATAAGGATTAAATGGAAATGATGGAACAGGAAGGGTTAAATTGGGGTGGAGAGATGGTGAGCAAGGTAGAAGAGAGAACTTGGAAAATAACACTAAATGTATTTAATATATTTAAAAGGTAGTTTAACAACATGTCCAATTATCATGGTTGTTAGATCAATATTAGATCTCCCCACTTTGGATTTATGACCACCTCAGGCATGGGTTTTTTGACCAGGTTTATAGTATTAGGTTTAAATTCTCTTTTTCCAATATTCCAATGTGTGTGTGTGTGTGTGTGTGTGTGTCTGTGTGTGTGTGTGTGTCTGTGTGTGTCTGTGTGTGTGCACTAAAAATGTAATGTATAAATTAGTCAAGACTTTCTCTATCACCCTCCCCTCTTTTTCTCTCTTCATCATTTCTATTTCTAAATACAATCTTGATATGAATTCCAGACCGAACCTAAACTTTCAGAGCTTCTGCCTCATCCTTTCGAGGACTAGGGTGTTATATACATGTTCCACAATATTCCATGGTGTTTTGTTTTATTGTTAAATTCTGAAATACTAAGGATTGAACTCATGGGACTCACATATAACATAACTCTACCACTGAGCTATTTCCCCAGTTTTCTTTTTACTTTTCTATTTTGAGACATAGTCTCACTAATGTTGTCTTTGAGTGCACTATGTAGCCTACACTGAGATCCTCCTACCTCAGCTGCCCAAGTTTCTAGGATTACAAGCCTGCACCTTTGGGTTTGTGTTAGTTTGTTCTTAAAGTATAAATTGCATGCTAGATTTTTGAGGATTTGTCATCTGAAAACATGTTATAAACCTCCAAGAATATGCATTTTAAAAATTTGCAGTTCATTTGAGGTGTCCATTTCAGTTTGAGGGACAATAACCTAGACTATAATCAACAATCATGCCTAATCATTCTTTATATCTTTGCCATAGAGAGTCAGCTCAATCAATTTTTAAAGTAATTTTCATCTTCCAGTTACACATTTGTTGTTCCCCTAAATGGCTAGTGTAGTAAACCCTGACTAAGCTGTCTGCCAAGCAGCTCTGATTTGAAGAAATGGCTATGTTGTCTCTTCTGGATTCCTCTGCCTTCTCACTATCCATAACCTAGTCCCATCTCTACCTTTGTTACATATAATAGAATCACAAATGCAAAGAATGCCAGAACTAGACAATGACCATCTTAACATCATATTCCTATAAGCAGATAGATCCTGATTCAAAGATTAGAGTAAAAATAATTTATTCTAGGAATGACCTGAGGAGAATGTGAGTGAAGAGGTAATAATTCTAAGTTTAGAGGGAATAATCCTTAACAATGCTGTGGTCTCTACTAAAGACTAGTTTCCTAAAAATCAATGAAATGATTCCTAGCGCTGTTCTGCGGTACTCATAGATTGGTGCCTTGTCCAATCATCATTAGAGAAGCTTCCTACAGCAGCAGATTGGAGTGGATCAGAAACCCACAGCCAGACATTATGCATAGAGAGAGTCTAAATTAGAGATCCCCATCCCCCTTGGAGCTGGGGGAATCCAAAAGAAAAGGGGAAGGAAATATTACTGGATGAGATGGAGGACACCACAAGAACATGGCCCACTGAATCAACTAAGCAGGCTCACGTGGGCTCACAGAGACCAAAATGGCAAACACAGGGCCTGCGGCGATCTGCAGCTGGTCCTCTGCATATGTATTGTGGCTATTAGCTTGGTATTTTTGATGGGACTTCTCACTGTGGGAGCAGGTATATCTTTGAGTTTTTGCCTGCTCTTGGGACTCTTTTCTTCCTGACAGGTTGCTTTGTCCAGCCTAAGACATGAGGACTTTTGCCTTGTCTTACTGTACTTTGTTTGGTCATGCTTGGTTGTTTTAGAGGACTGCTCTATTTAAAGGCAGATGGAGAGTGAATTCAGGGATGAAAAGAGAGCTAGGAGCAGTAGAGGAGGAGAAACTGTTGTCAGAATGTACTTAGTATATGAGAGATGAATCAATTTTCAATAAAAAAAAGAACTTCAGAAAAAGTACACACAACAAACAAACAAAACCTAGCTTTATCCTGATCCGAGGAGCATCAGGAACCCAAGCATCATACACTATGGTCCCTACCTTAATACAAGGGTGGCTCTTTGAGAATGACTGATCAGCCATTGGATTAAATTGGATACATCTTAGGGTCATATAGTCTCCTAGACAACAGCCTATAGTTAACTGAGAAATGCTATCTTATCTATAGAAGGAAGTGTGAACTGTAGCCAATACTCAGAAGCTGAGTGGAGCATGGACTGTTCACTAAAGGGAACTAGGTGGGTCTTCACTCATCTACCAAAGTCAAACATACTGCAATTCTCAGGTTCACTTGCTTTTCACATTAGGTCTACTCTATCCAAAAACAGCTTATTGAAGATTATGGCTATATATAATTCTAGAAATTTTCATGAAAAGCTTGATGGATTCATCATAGTCTTGGTTACTATTAAGACTTTTAGCTGTGTTTTGAGGTAAGACAGTTTACTTTAGAGAATAAATGCCCATCTTCCTAAAAATCTGCCCATCTACTATCCTGGGTACCAGAAGTTCAAATCTCAGGAATCTCTGACTAAGTTAGTGCTGAATATACTGAATAGAAGAAACAAAAAAGGTGTCGAAATTGCTGTGGTACAGGAAAGACATGTTTAAGTCAAAAGAGAAAGAATTGACAGGAGAATGGATTCTGATAATGTGAATTAAGAGGGGAGATATAGGATAGATTCAGCCTAGTTCCTTCAAGGCCAGGAGAACAAAGCAAGTGAAGTTTTGTCTTTCAACAAAGATAACAGAGCATTGAAGAAAGTCAAAGAGTTTAAAATTCTCGATGGTTCTCAAGTGAACTCTCTAGATACCTCCATCTCAAGTCTCCAGGGAACACTTGTATCAGGTTACTAACCTGGGTGTAAGACTCTTGCCAGCACTGAGAGTCCAACTGACAAAGCTGTCTACATTTCCAGCGTGGTTAGATCTAAGTCTTGCTCTCAGTTTACATTCTTTGACTGCAGGAGATGAGCTGTTCTCAAATGTCAAAGTAGCTCCCTGATCCTTACTGTTTGTTTTCACAAATATACAACCCTTGAAATTGCAAAAAAATGTGTTACCTATAAAGTTGTTACTTAAGAACCACATGAGTGAGTTTCAAAAATAATCACAAAAAGTACAAAAATGTTTTAAATTTACAGTCTTGTCTTGCATTCATAACTATCATTGACCACATTAACATTGTCGTCGGGGTGGGAATGTATGGATTGTTGATCAATAGAGAAGAGCTTGGCACCATTATTAAGGATATTAATAACATTCAGCAAGAGATACCCAGCATCACAGCCTCTACTTCCCCAGATGTTCAACATCCCCCAGCGACAGTTCCAGGCAATGTATTCTTTTTTTTTAAAACCTATATCTAATACATGGCAAACTAAAGTCTTATCAACAATGTAAATAATTTTTTCTTATCATCAATATGATCTCTCCACTGTCATCTAGCTCCAGAGTATTACAGTATAAACAATCTAACTGAGATACCCACCCTTATTAACTACATTGTGAAACCATGTTCTAATCTCATAAAATGTAAGCAATCAAAGAATTTCTCAGAATAAAAGCCTAAGATATTTTCTGGGGAGTTACCTAGCACAGAAATAGTGCTCAGAATACTTTTATATTCAGAATGATTGATTAAATTTTCTAGTGGCTTTGGGGTGTCAACTTTATATTTCAGAAGTCACTAAGGAAAGTCTAAGAAAGAAGACAATATAACTTTTAAATATGGTTATCATCACTGATAAATTGAGCCCTTAAGGATGTGGCCCCTGGTAATGACACACTTTAATTTGATCCCAGAGAAAATTCTGGAGCTCAATTGCACCATGGGATTGATTACTCCCTGAGATAAGAGGTTTGTACCAGTTAGTCACTGGTCAAAGTCTACCCCACCTTGGGGAGTGAGGGATGGCGTGATCCTGATTCCAGGAAGATGGAGCCTATTTCATTGCAGGTCTTGTTTTAGAGGAGAGAACACTGATGAATCTGTCAGTTTACAGGCAAAAAGATATCTGTCAATAAGGAGATGAGGCAGACATCAATAGCACTCATGACAAGGCAATAGGAGTATATAACTCAATGACATTTAAGTATTTCCTCCCTCTGCACACATACTTTTTCAGGAAGCTAATACATTTTCCTCCATAGAAAATAGACATGCACATAGCTTTTGCACACAAAGAAGTTTAATAGGGTGATTAAGACAAATATGCAGAAACAATATATAGTATGGACTCTTTCTCTGTCCTGTCAGTCAGCTCCCAAATCATAACATGAAGACTTAATATCAATTATGAAAGCTTGGCCAATAGCTTAGGCTTGTTTCTAACTAAATCTTATGACTTAATTAACCCATACCTTTTACTCCACTTTCTTTTACGTAGTTCATTTACCTTTACTCTGTACTGTTCATGCTGCTTCCTCTCAGTCTTGCTGGCAACTCTGTCTTTCTTATTCCCACTCACTCTGTCTAGAAGTACCTGATATACAACCAGTCTAGCTATTTAGCTTTATATTAAACCTATCACAATGACATATCCTTATATAGTGTAATCAAATACTTCTCAACAATATGTTAAATAATTTGTGACTTGTCCAAATTTATGTTTTAAGTTAGAGCAGAGTAAACTGGACAAACAACCTGTATTAGTTACCTGATATATTTTGCTGTAATAAAAACAGCATGACCAAAAGCTACTTTCAGAAGCAAGGGTTCATTTTAGCTTACTGTTCCAGAGGGGGTATGGATGATGAGAAAGAATGCACAACATCAGGCAACTGGAAGGCCGCTGACTGATGATGTCTGTCCCATAGGAGGCAAAGAGAGCAAAGGACAAGTGGACAGGGCTGTTACAAGCTCTCAGAGCTTGTTCCCCAAGTCATATGCTTGCTCCAGCAGGACTTGGTAGCTTCTTTCCAGCATCATCACCAACTGGGACCAAGTGTTCAAATGTGTGAGTCAATGGGGGACATTTCTCATTCACACAACCAAGCAACACATGTTCTGAAAAGAAAAATATTTGCTAAAAGTAGTTTGTAAAAGTTCTCAGTTACATATGTACACAGGTGGACTAAGGTCATAATCATCTGACTCAATTTTTAAAATATGTTATTTCTAATTTTAAAGCAATCATAAAAGTCTACATAGTTCATACTAAGTGGGCTAGGGGAAAGGACATACATAAAACCCTAAACAAAAACACAGAAGTATTTATTTACCAAAGCACACACATTAACATATTTTTCCCTTCTTATAAATTAGAAGTCTCAAAAGTTTAATTTTTTTAGGATGTCTGACTATTTTTAACTTCCTGTCTTCTCATTAGTGGTATTCTGTTAAACATGACATTATAATATAGTCTATGATATCAAACAAAGGAGGTTTTGTATTTCAGGAACTTTTCAAGTAGATTGTACTCTTATAGATATATTTTATAATGAGAGGATACTAACTAAACTTTTTATTTTACATATTATTATTTGTGTGTGCACACATGCAAACACCGTGCACATGGCATGGTGCACATGGAGAGATCCAAGGAGAACTTTGTGGAATCAGCTCCCTTCCTCTGTCTTTATATGGGCCCCAGGGATAGAACCCAGGCCATTAGGCTCATATGGCTAACACCTTTACCTGCTGAGCCATATCGTCAGCCCTTGACTAGTGTGTGAAACGACTTTTTATTGTCAACTTTATATGTTGCAAGTCACTAGGAGAAGACTAAGGAAGAGGGGCATATAATTTTTACATATGATAGATTACTAGCACTGATAAATTAAGCCATTTGAAATAGTAATGCTTCTAATTTCATACTTGACCTCAAAGCAAACAATGTTTTATTTATTTATTCTTTTAACTCACTAGTGGGTACACCATGGCAGATAATGACTTCTCCTCCTCCAGCAGCATTGGGTTGCTATTAACTCATGGAATCTACCCTCTGTTGTCATTTATGATTGAATGTTTACCAGCTGAGTCTCCTGCACACTCTATTCACCATCTGCAGCTATTGCAAGTTCTTTGGTGCCACAGACATCCCATGGTCATAAAACAGCAGGTTAGGCATCACCTACCTATCATTTGGTTCTTAGATTCTCTCTGCTCCTTCTGATACAATGTTCCCAGAGCTCAGAAGGAGGTAGGTTGGGGATTTTATTTAATGCCAACCACTCAGCAGTCATTTGTCCTCAATATCAGGACAAGCCTTATTCACTGTAAAAAAAAAAAGTATTTATGTTCAAGGCTGAGAATATCACTAATCTATAGGTATAAACATAAGTATTTAAGAGACAACATGCCCATTTAGCAAAAGAGAAGTACTAGGTTTATCCCAAATGCGTAGGATTTCTCTAGCAAAGGCCTTTGGCTGGATCCACAGTAATGAATACAAACTCCATCCTGTGGAACAGACTTCAGATTCAATAAAAAGAAGAAGAGAAAAACCTATTAGTTTCCTCTGTAACATTTGTGTCATTATGAAACCAGTGTGTGTCTCTTGTCTGGCAGGTTTGTTTATAGCAGGCAAGGTCTAAAGCTGAGGGATATGGCTGCTGACTCTTCCACCCTGCTGCCTACACAATAAATTTCTGCACTGTAAAGGCTAGACAGCAGGGAAGAAGCCTCTCATTCAGTTCTAGCACGGCTTCTCTGTATTCTGCAACTGAGCAATGTGGGGGTCTTCAGCAATACGGTCTTATCATTCAACTTTGATGAGTTATCAGTAGTAGTGATCATAATCTTTATAATTTTGTGATGTGGAATGTCATTGTGTATGTGGTAAATTTGCTTGATTACCACTGATTAATAAAGAAGTTGTTTTGGCCTATTGAAAGGCCACTTAGAGGCAGGCAGGAAATCCAAGCCATGTGACAATATATAGATTAATAGAAATGGGTTAAGTTATAAGAGCTAGTTGATAATGAACCTGAGCCATAGGACAAGCAGTTTGTAATTAATATATGCCTCTGAGTAGTTATTTTAAAAGTAGCTATGGAAATCAGGGTGGGAGAGATTTTTCTGGACCGCAGGCCTGAACTAGGCAGAAAAACTTCTGGCTATGATTTTGGCTACCACTTGGGATCTTCCTGCCCAACTCCTAAGGAGCTTCCCAGACCCTGGCACTGGGGATTTTGTGTAATAGCCCATGGCATGAGATCAACATTATACACAATAACTCCACTTAAATATTTTTTAAATTATATCTTTTAATGAGATATGCTAATAATGCATAGCCTGTTGGATTTCCATGCGACTTCGTCAGGAATCCTTAGTTTTAGTTCATCTTTACCCTGTACCTTTTGAACTCTCCCACCTTCTTCTCCCATTCATGTTGAAGCCGTTCCACACCCAGGATCTCCTCCCTCTATTTTGAGAGCACATATGTTCTACCATACCCACCCTCCTTGAAGCCTCAAGAATGCATCATCTTCCTGTTGCAGCCTCTCAAGTAGTTGGAGCACAAGCATACACCACCACACCTCACTTAAACATGTATGTTGTCTTATCGTCTAATCACACTATCATGCCATTATGATGACTCTTAATGTTAAAAATAACAATTATTACTTTAATGCTGAGCTATACAGTATGGAGTTAAAACATAAGACATTATTTGTTTAAAGAACACACTGTAATACTCAGCAGTTATCCTCAATATATGTTAATATACCTTCCATTAGGAAAAAAAGTATTTTTCTAATACTTCTAAATCATTAAATTTATATTCTCACATTTCGTTTTCTCTACCACTATGAGCAGAAACTTCTCAGCCTGATCATGGCCATTTTATCTCGTCTCCAATTCCTATTACATGTGCTTTCATTGGCAAAGTTTTCTACTTGATTTCTTTTATCTCCCTTTGTCTTTGTTCTCCTTGGGCTCATTTTCAATTGCAATGATAATACAGAAATGAAAAAGTTCCTCTCTTAGATGCACACCAGAACACACACAGAATTTGTAAGAGGATTCCCCTTAATATTATTCCTTGTCCTAAACTACGATGATACCTGTAGAAAGTTCATTTAGAACAAGAATATCACCATCAATAAGGTTTTTAAAACTGAATTCCAAGAGCTGGAGAAATGGCTCAGCAGCTAAGAGTATGTTCTGCCTTTGGAGAAGACCTGGGTTAGGTTCCTAGCACTCACTTGGTTACTCATGGTAATTCCCATTCCAGGAGACCTCACACCATCTTCTGGTCTCTGTGGCCTTGCATGCATGTGGTACACAGACATTCATGCAAATGAAACAGTCATAAACATAAAATAAAGATAAATAGGTCTTTAAAATTAAAAATATCCAAATTCTGAAACACCTTACTAATAAAATCCAGAGCACCACTACTTATTTAGAATTCCTTACCAGTTACTCTTGTCACTGCTGTGGTAAGTACCCGTCAAAGACAATGGAGGGAGCATGAATTTTGTTTCCTGGTGTTCTGCCCCCTTGAACCTGAGCAGAACATTGTGGCAGTGGTCGGGAGCATGCTACAGAAAGAGTTGTTCACATCACAGAGGCCCAGAGAAAGAAGACAAGACTGGGTAGAACGGTGTCACCTTTCACTGGAATTCTCAGGGAACTACTTCCTTGGATGAACTGAACCATTACTGGCTAGGGACTAAACATTCAGCACATGACATTATAGGAGAGGTTTTATATTCAAAGCATAAAAGAAGCATTCAAATGAAAGGCTAAACTGAGAATTAAACAACTAAGCTCATACTGCTAGAATTTTTATTTTAAAATTCTACTTATTTACTTTTATCTATTTATGAATGCATTTCTCTGTGTGTGTGTGTGTGTGTGTATGAAAGAGAGAGAGAGAGAGAGAGAGAGAGAGAGAGAGAGAGAGAGAGAGAGAGAGAGAGAGGAGAGAGAGAGAGAAAGAGAAAGAGAAGAGAAGAAGTATGTGTGCGCTTGTAAACACATAGAGGCCAGGGGCATAGGATCCATTAGATCTGGAATTGCAGGTCTTGGTGGAGAGGTGGGGACTCCATTTTAATATGCAGTACTTGGATTGATGGTCCTCATGGTTTGTCAAGCATGTGTTCTCCACCAAACTCATTTCTCCAACCAACAATTTTTCTTATTTTTAACAATAAGCTGTTTGCTAAATTTGAGTCTATTTTGATTTCTGAAATTGGTTTCCAATTCTGAGATTTAATAAAAGAGCAGTTGAAGATGCTAATGACAAAGCAGAGGTTCATAACCAATCCAATCACTCAAAATTATTACTTTCTGTCCAGTAAACAGTAAGAATCTGTTAGGAAACAGGTGTAAGAGCATAAATTCCCTCCAGACATCTTGTTAGCTGATGGAATAAATACTAACAGGATGTCAGGACTCAGAACAAAGCCCCCCACAACTGCACATGAAGAGGACAGTAGCCAGGAATAAACATGGCTAACTGTACTGTGAATTTGGTGTCATCCACTTTCTTTGTTTTTTCAAGCTCTTGACAGGAAAGGAAGACTCATACATTGCAGATGAAACAATGTGCTGGTTGCAATTCTCTTTTGATCATCTTATAATAACAGAAAAGAATTATCTCCAAAATTGTCTATATGCAGGACGTGATGGAGTATTTAGATTTAGAGTCAGGTAGCATGATATCCTAGAATTTCCAGGTTCATGAAGCTGATTGTGCAATGCTCTCTGATAATCTGTATACTTTAAATATCACTGCAAGACCAGTGAAGAATCTTTCTCACATCTATATTCTACAAGCCAAACATTATAGTATCAATCAGTGGTAAAGTTAGTCATTCTGGTTGTTTTTTTCCAAACACAAACAAAGCATCTCTATGATTAAACCATTTATAAATTGTCCTAGAATAAAGATTAGAACTAATTGCTATGGTTTGAATGTAGCCTCTAAATTTTGTGTGTTAGAAACATAATCCTCAAAGTTATATGTTAATGGTATTTGATAAATAGGAAATATGAGGAATGGTTATGTTGTAATAGCTTTGTCTTCATGAGTGACTTAATGTTCTCTTGGATTGCTAACTTATTGTACAGGAGTTCTGTTACAATCATGAGATCTCTTTGGCATGTTTGCATTGTCTTGCCATAATACGCCCTTTGTTATGCCATGGCACAACAGAAAGATTCCCATGATATGTTGAGATGCCAGTATCATGCACTTGAACTTCCCAGTCTCCAGAACTACATGCTGAATAAACTTCTAACCTTTTTAAGCATTTTACTCTGTAATGTGTACTTATAACCCATAAGACTTCCTAAGGCACTGACACACTTATCTAGCACGCCTTTTTACCTCCTTCAGCTTATTTGACTCCTGGATTGCTCTTCTCTGCTCACTTCTTTTTAAAGTACTGGATTTTCTGTAATAAAACTGTCAAAACAGGAGAATGTCTATTTGTAGTATGTCAGATAATTCTGTCTTTCCAGCTTTCTTGGCTTTCTACCTTTTATATTTCACATCTGGCCTCATCTCCACCCCTACCTGGCTGGTCTTTACTTCAGGACATAGCCTCTCTGGAAAACAAAATTACTGTCCATTCATGTACTCTTCCCTGAGATGACATCAAGGCACTGAGAAAAATGAACCAAATTTTCTAGAAATAATGAAGAAGAGTTTAAAATATCCCAGGGCAAAAAGAATCATAATTTCCTACTATCCTGGATGAACAGGCTCTGGCTCATGGAGAGGGGTTTTTTTTTATTTTATTGTTGAGAAGAGTGGATGTGAAAACTTAAAGAACTAGATAAATATTACATTGTTCTTCAGAAGATAAAAAGGGTAAGAGATGACAAGATTGTAGAAAGAGTGAGTTAGAAGTACAGCAGCCAGAGTTTCAGCTGCAATGAGTGACAGAACACAGGGGAAGCCAGGGGTCATGGACAGGATGCAACTAATGAATGAATAACCGATTGTGACTTTTAATTTCTCCGATACATTTTATTAATATTTTGTGTGTGTGTGTGTGTGTGTGTGTGTGTTTCTCCATGGAAGCTAAAGAAAAATATCGCATCCCCTGAAACCAGAAAATTGTGAGTTAGCTGCCTGATGAGGATGCTGCGAACCTCAAACCAGGTCCCCTGGAAGAGTAGTAAGTGCCCTTTGATACTGAGCCACTTCTTAATCTTTAGCCCCTAGATTTTTAAAACGAACCACTATATGGGTCATAATATGATTATTATGGAATTCATAGAAACTACAGACTGCAGTTTGATTGGCATGCTTAATTTCTTGTGAAAATAGAGAAAAATTGAGTTAGGAGATAGAAGTTGACATTTGGGTTATAGAAAGGTTCATACAGATCCAGCTTTAAGTTGGAGAAACAGAGACTTGAGATATCATACATGGAGGAGATGGAGCTCCATGCTTTGTATGAAGAATACCACAGTTTTGGACGGAGCAAGCACATAATCCTTCACAGGAACTGCTTTTCTAAAGCGTGTTAAAAGCATATGGTTGGCTTACAGTCTTTTCCTATTAGTCGTTTTGCAGTAAAATCTAAAACATTTGGTGCCTTGAAAACGTGTTATTTCTTTTTTTTTTTCAATTATATTTTTAGCTACTCAAATTCATCTTCCAGGTGTGTCACACCAAAAGCACATAGCTGAAATAAAAAACACATGTATACTAAGAAAAGTGACATGGTGTGGGGGGAGCTGCTAAAAGTTAAATAGTTAGGTAACCTAGAGACAGTCTCACCCTCTAGCATAGATAAGCCATGTAGCCTTGTCTAGCCCTGAACCTGTTGAACCTACCTGCCTCAGATTTCTAAGTACTGAAATTACAGGTGCGAGCTACCACACCTGGCTGCAACAGTTCTTGGTTAGGATTTATCATTGTCTATCTACTGGTAACCAAATAGGTTAAACTCTTGAAAGCAGCTTGTCAAGTTCCAGGAAATGGAAAAAGTAAGATTAGAAGCTAGTGCTCCCAAATGACGGAAACAGATCTTAAAATATTGTTAAATTTGTTCCCAAAACAAAACTAATACAACAATTACCAGCTACACATATCATCAGTCACATGTTTGAATTCCAGCCTTCCTTAGTTTCTTGTCCTATGGTTGAGATGAAACACTCTGATGAAATAAACCTAAAGAAAAGGTTTATTTGGGCTCAGAGTGCAAGGAGCTCAATGCAGCTGGCCACCTTGGATCCTCTATCAAGAAGCAGAGAACAAATGAAGGAATGTGTTATTGTTCAACTCTCCTTGTCCACTGACAGTTCAGGATCCCAGCCAGGGAGCAGTGCCACTCACAAGAGGTGGGTCTTCCCACCTCAATTACTGTAATCAAGACACCCCTGCAGGCATACCAAGAGGCATCTCCTAGGTAATTCTAGAGTCCATCAGGTTGACAGTTAACACTAATGACCACAGAGACCCACACTTCCACCAGGCTATTTGGCTTTTTACTTGACTACAACATAGAACCTTAGACTTCATATCTGCCATCTAATGGGTGATCCCCCTTTCTAAAATCTGGTTCTCCTCCAATGTTCTACATTTAATTTTAATGCTGCTCCCAGCTAGTCAGTTATGCAAACCAGCAACAACATGGCCATTATAGAGATCAGCTTCTCTTCCTGCCTGTTCCATGTTCTCTTGAGTCTTTTAAATATAAAAATAACTCATCCTTCCTGCCATTATTCCATATTTTTTCCTCCAGACTACTAGAGTAGCCACCTTCCCATATGCCAGAGTCTATCTATCTTTAAATCATGCCCAGTAGTTTTCCATGCTTTTGTCACAGTGATATTTTGAAAACAAAAACTCTACAACCTAGTTGCTTAACATTTCAATGACTGCTTGCTACTGTAGAGCCAAAGAACAATATTTAGAAGACCTCGTGAAACTCTTTGTAGATTGCCGGCTAATTTTATAGTACTCTTATTTGAGTTCTGTGTCACCCTTATTTATTAAACTTATTACTTGTGACCCAGGATCTTGGCATATACTCTGTCATCCTTTACATAACCTGTAGCTGCTCATTTCATCAATTACCCACTCTATTTTTTAGATACATCTCAATCATCACTCCCTTAGAAAGACTCACTGAGCTCCCACATTCAGATCCCAACATGTTGTCTTGCACTTTTACTGAATCTCTATTACTTTGGTTTTTCTTTCATGTGGATAAGTATTTGGCTAGCTTCTATAATACGGTGTGACTTTCATGGGAATAGAAATCATATTTGTATTATTAACTCCCACTTTCTCCAGTATCTGTGCAATATCTAAAAATGACTTAAAATATGTCAAGAGATGGCTTTATAGAGGTTAATAAAATCCTGTGTTTGTTGAAAATCTTAATAACTCAGATAATTTTCTTTGCATAGATGGAAACTGCAGTATGATTGAAGAGTTTGACCACGAGGAAAATGCTATTGCAAACTTTTAATAACATGAATGATTGGTACTGGTCCAGGAAATGGAGGGCTCCTCTATCCCTTGTCATATGACCTAGTATAATGTGCCTTTGTACCCATGAACCATGGATTGCTCCTGTGCTCATGCTTCCACATAGCTTTGCAATTTGTTATTGGTGATGGACATGATAATGTCTGTATCCCAAGCACTGACACCTCAGGCTGAAGGTAGTACTCATCCTCTATTCTGGTTTTTTTTTTTTTTCAGTCACTACAGTGTTTTCAATGGAAGTACATTCCATTCGTTACTTCAGACACTTTGGAATAGTTCTTTCTTAGTATAATATATCTGTAGTAGATTTTAAGATGAAAAACAAAACTTATCTCCTCATGATCAGAAATGACAATGCACTAGCCAGCATATAATATTTTCCTCTTCCAACAATGCTGAAACCTAACAGGCCAGTGAGTAGTAGATATTGTCTGGAAAATATAGGTCTAAATTTTGTGTTCACTTCCTGTCTAGGGTGCCATCTGGACTTTAATTCTATCATCATGTTAAGTTAAGGTAGGTTTAGCTAGGTGTTTTTTTTTTCTCAAAGAGGCACAGGCATTTAGTGAAATAATCAAACTACTATCATTATCAATGTCTCATACCAATTTTGTATATCCAAAATAACACAACTGTCAATTACAAGTACCCAAATTCATGGGTACAATATATTGAGAACACTGCCATACAAATTGTAGTCCATCTGAGAAAGTCTCACCTTTTTTTTCAGTGAGTTGATAATATAGGCTTTTTTATGTACTGAGTAGCTAGCAGTAAAATTAGCATATGAGATTATTAGGCTGAAAATTTGTGATAATTTGAATAAAGGACTGGAGAGACAACCATTCATGACACTGAAATCCATAAAGGTCCACATGAAATACTGGGAACAATGTAAAGTGCTGCTGTTTTGGTAAATCTGTAGCTCATGTATTTCATGGTGTTTAAGGCCATGACTTTTAATGCCAGGACACCCTGAAGGTTTAGTCTTTTGTAGTGAGAGAGGTAGGCAGTCTGAAACTCAGTGTTTGCTTTGATGCCTCCATAGAGTGAGCTAGAGTCAGGAATCTTATGAACTTTGCTTTAGGTTGACTGCACATACAAATCAAACTTTACCCTGCTTTTATTTCTTATCCCTCTTTATGATAAAAAAAACTTCAATCATTTATGTTCTGAAATGAAATCAATAAGCATGTGAATAGGAGCCCAAAGCATTTGAACATGGAAGAGATAAGTGGTGTCTTTGAAACTTGTTAAATGAATGAGTTTTGCATATAAAATCATTTTGAATTACTAACTTAACAAGGTAATGTAATAAGCATAAGGCTCTCATTATTGGATGTCAATAATCTGAATGAGACTACGCAAATGAAGGGTTAGCATCAAAAATATATAATCCTTGAAATTTATTCTTAAATTAATGTTTACTTGATGATCACTATGATAATTTACAAGCTATATAACAAACAAGTGGAGGAGAAATTAGTATTTAAATGACCATATTGTTTAAAAGACTTTTTTATACTGTATTTAATCATTGCAGCAGCTAATTAAAATGTACCATTTATAGTAAGTCATTTTTAGAGCTGAAGAAATACTATGTCAAATATTGACCTTAGCCAACACATTTATTTATAAAGCTTCTCAAAAGCAAAGTACGCCATCATTCAGACAAAGCTGCAGCCTACAGAATAAGAAAATATTTTTATCAACTCCACATCGATAAAGAACTAATATCCAAAATAAATAAAGAACTCAAGAAACTAGATACCAAAACCCCAAATAAGCCAATTTTTAAAAAATGGGGTTCAAGTCTAAATAGAGAATTCTCAGTAGAGGAAATTCATATGGCTGAGAAACACTTAAAATATTCAACATCTTTACCCATCAGGAAAATACAAATTAAAACTGCTTTGAGATTTCATTTTACACCTGTCGGAAAGGCTAAGATCAATATTACAAGTGACAGCTTATGCTGGTGAGGATGTGGAATAAGGAGAACACTCCTCCATTGCTAGTGGGAGTGCAAACTTGTACAGCTCAATGGAAATCAGTATGGTTGTTACTCAAAAATTTGGGAACTGATGTACCTCAGGATCTAGCTACATAATTCCTGGGCATATACCCAAAGGGCAATTTATCCTATCACAAGGATGCTTGTTCAACCATGCTCATTGCCACTTTATTCATGATAGCCAGAATCTGCGAACAACCTAGATGCCCTTCAACAGAAAAGTGGGTAAGGGAAGTGTGGATGAAGCAAATTTGCACAATGGAGTATGCTTTTTAAACTTACCTGTTTAAAAATTAAATCATAAAATTTGCAGGTAAGTGGATGGAACTAGAAAAATTCATCCCCAGTGAGGTAACCCAGACTCAGAAAGAGAAATATGGTATGTATTTGCTTAAAGGTAGATATTAGCCATTAAATAAATGATATCCATGGTCTCAGAGAGGTCATGTATAGAGAAAGGAAGGAGGGGGCATGTAAATCTCCCTAGGAGGGGGAAATAGAATAGGTTTTATGGGTGTACTGGGTGCTGATGGGAACAGAAATGAGATGACCAGGTGGAGAGGTGGAGGGAAGGTAGGGTTCAAGGAATGTGGGGAGAGTCAGCTGTAATTGGGCATTCGAGGGGTGGTAACGAAACATTCCTAAAATGTGTAAAGGTGATCCTAACGAAGTTTTATAATCATAGGGGATACAGAGTCTCAACTGGATATCTCCTCTTATGGAACAAGGCTTCCAGTACCAGGACTGAGTTATATTCAACTGGGCTGTTGTCCAAAGGTGTCTCATGGAAATCCCCAAATAACTTGAGCTATTGCCAAGATAATAGGTTTCTCTCCACAAACAGATGGTATGGCCTCATTGCTTAAGACAAAATACACACAACTCATTAAACATGAAGAGGTTGGCCTGTTCCTACATAGAACCTTCACCTCCATTTCCATCTTTAGTTTCTAGTGTCTTTGGTACAGGAAAGTACAAAAACAAAAAACAAAAACCAGAAACACTAACCCAATCACAAAATCTTTGATCTACAATCTGTCCCACATGCAAAATATCCTTGCGCAATGGTGGCATAAAACTTATGGGACTAAGTAATCAATGACAGATTTGGCTTAAGGCCCACTCCATGAGATGAAACCCATACCCAGGACTGATTGATTGCACAAGCATCATAAACCAAATATCCTAGAGATCTAGGGTTAAACCAATACTACTGGTCTAAAAAAAACAATAAATAAAATGATTCCTAAGTTTATTCTGCTATATTCATAGATCAGTGCCTTATTCAAATATCATCAGAGAAGTTTCTTCCTGTAGTAGACAGGAACAAATACAGAGACCCACATGCAGATATTTCACACAGAGAGAGACCTTGGAACACACAGCTCTAAATGTCTCCATCAAATCCCTCCCCCTCAGAGTTCATGGAACCCTGCAGAAGAGGAGGAGAAAGCTTGTGAGAGCCAGAGGGATGGAGGACACCATGAGAACAAGGCACTTCTTCTTCTTTTTTTTTTTTTAGTTTGTGCTTACTAGTTTACTTTAGAACAACAATAAGCAAATCTTATTTTGTCCTTTAAAACATAAACATAATAAAATAATAAATTTTTCAATCACAAACATTCTTATTCCAAAGATTGTTTTTAAACCAGAACTGATCTGGTAAGTTATACAAGAAATACATTAAAATAATTTCAAACTGTATAGGACGGAACCACTGCCAGGAGAGGTGGTTAATTTACCATAAAACATCATGGTAAGATTGATAAATCTTAGTCTGTTTTGATAAAGCCTGGCTCCAGGACTCTGAAAACCACAATAGGTGACATGCTCTTTGTAGAATTGTTTCTGGCTTCTCTTGAACTGTTCATACTTAGTCAAGAAAAGAAATAATATAAAAATGAAATTTATTGAGTTTAAATAATCTGATATGTTTTATTTTTTCTTTATTTTGTATTTATCAAGAAAAACAGTAAATTGAATTTAAAATGCTGGTAAGTTAACAATAACTATAAAGAAAATAAAAATCATAACCATGACTTATCAAGGGTGATAATACAAATAATTTGCTACACATAAAATTACTTTGTGTTGAGCTTTCCCTGTGAATTTTTTTTCTATCCCTATATATCCTTATTCAAGGTCCCTTCCGCCTCCCACCACATCTGGTCATTTTTCTTCTCTGCAACTCCCCATCCCCTCCCTGGGCAGGGAACAGACAGTCCTATGGTCCCACTGACCCAATATTGCTTACTTCAGTCTCCACCCTTGGCAGATCCAGTTTTCTTCCCCTTCCCTCAAGACTGAGTCAGGTGTTCCTCTAGGGGGAGTGGGATCCAAGGATTCAGTCCAGGGTGTTTCTGATCCCAAGCTGTTCAGTGGTTGTGGTTTGCAGCTTGGGCATGCTTGGCTTTTTTCTTGGTTGTTTGTTTGTTTAGAGACCACTAATGAGTGAGTACATCCCCTGCTTATCTTTCTGAGTTTGTGATACCTCGCTCAGGAGGATATTCTCCAAATCCATCCATTTGCCTGCAAATTTTAGGATATCATTTTTTCTTACTGCTGAGTAGTATTCCATTGTGTAGATGTACCACAATTTGTTAATCCATTCTTCAGTTGAGAGACATCTAGCTTGTTTCCAGGTTCTTGCTATTACAAATAATCCTGCTATGAACATAGTTGAGCTAATACCTTTGGAGTATGACTGTTCATCTTTAGGGTATACACCCAGAAGTGGTATTGCTGGGTCCTTGGGGAGACTGATTCTCAATTTTCTGAGAAACCGCCATATTGCATTCCAAAGTGGCTGAACAAACTTACACTCCCACCAACAATGGAGGAGTGTTCCCCTTGCTCTGCATCCTCTCCAGCATAGGCTGACATCTGTGCCTTTTATCTTAGCCAATCTAACAGGTGTTAGGTGGTATCTCAAAGTTGTTTTGATTTGCATTTCTCTGATGGCTAAAGATGATGAGCACTTTTTCAGGTGCCTTTCAGCCATTCGTAGTTCCTCTGCTGAGAATTCCCTTTTTAGATCTGAATCACATTTTTTGATTGGTTTATTCAAGGTTTTGGACTCTAGATTCTTGATCTCTTCATATATCTTAGAGATCAGTCCTCTATCACTTGTGGGGTTGGTGAAAATCTTTTCCCATTCTGTAGGCTGTCGTTTTGTCCTATTGACAGTGTGCTTGGTTTTGCAGAAGCTTCCCAGCTTCAGGAGATCCCACTTATTGATTGTTGGTCTTAGTGTCTGTGCCACTGGTGTTATATTTAGGAAGTGGTCGCCTGTGCCAATTCGTAGAAGTGTATTTCCCACTTTCTTTTCTATCAAGTTCAAAGTGGCTGGGTTTAAGTTGAGGTCTTTGATCCACTTGGATTTGAGTTTT